>RANY01000459.1:0-27503 GCA_009805235.1 Neurospora pannonica FGSC 7221 | reverse complement strand
CCGCCGGTGTACTGCCGCCGCCACCGAGAACGCGGCCTTCGCCTCGGAAGTTACTCCCGCCGCCGCCACTTCCGGAGCCGGATCCCTTGCTGAAACAATTTCCCATTTCTTCTTTTGCTTGTTGACAATATTCCTTCGGCTTTGCTCCTCAATATGATGAGCAGAGGTACGTTGGTGGTTCAGTACGGAGGCGGGAATGTAGACAGGCGCTGGTGATTAAACTCGCCGTGCGGAATCGCGCGGATAATGAAGTTGATAATCTGTGTTTTATACTATGGGCACTTGGTGATGCGTGCAATGAAGAATTCAAGCACATAAATGGATCATGTCATTTGTTTGAGAATCGTGGTGGGAGGTGAATCATGGAGTGAGTGAGTGAGGTGCGGTTTATCCGCAACGGTTGAGGTTGTTGGCTCTTCGGTAGCGGTCTTGGTGGTCTTATGTCCCCTGGTATCCCGAGCGTCACACGGCCCTGAGCCAAGAATGGGATGAAAATACCTAGCCTGGCCAGACACAATCAGAACTTTCAAGGGCCGGTCAGTACATTGCCTAGTTGAGCAACGCTTTCGGTCAGTGATGATATGAAGAGCTGTCCGGTTTACAGTTTTAAAATACTCGTTGCTTTAGCTTGAGATTCAGCGATTTGGTTTATGAGAGTTGAAGTCGTAGTGTAGTAACCGCTATCGATGCCGTGACAACTTGATGGAGGAGCTGACGACGCTAGGGGAGAAGTGATAGCGAGGCTCACATGCTTGGCTGAGATGAAAAGATAACGGTAAACCCTCGATCATTTTATCACGTGGTAAGAAAGTGGAAGAAGAGATTTCGATGCCCGGGACGGACCGTGAAGCGTGGTCATGAACTTGACGATGGCCCGCGGGAGGCGGGGCTCCGTGAGCCGGGTGATGCCCGCTGCATGCTTGATGTCGATGCTAGAGAGACACATAGGCATGTCACCATAAGAAGATAGGAATCTGAAGGCAGCCGACTCACTTCAATCCGTTCCCAAGTTTCAGGGCCTTTTTGCGCACAGACCCGACATTTGTTCCCCCACCTCACATGGTGGGCCCCCGCTTTCCAATTGCAAAGGCCAGAGAGGTACCTACTCCAGTACTGTACGTTTTGCATGACGGGCTGAGCCGTGAAGGCATTCGTAAGATGGGATGATTTGATGATATTATATACCCGTTCAGGTTCCCATTGGGCGAAGAGCTTGCAGACACTCGATATCACGATACCGAACATTCTACTCCATGTTGTGCTCCTGGGACTCTATCAATATGCATCTTCGAGACGAGGGCTACGGTGCTGCCCCTGTGAGCACCAGTTTAGCACCTCAGCACGTCGAAACATGTGGTCCTCTCCTTTGGTTGGTGCATCATCCGCGCAAGAGATGGACCGGAATAATGGAAACCGTTTGCCAATGTTCTGCGGTGCGGTTCCTGGGTGCCTAGCCGCGAGGCCCTCGCTGGCGGAAACTGCCGTGGCAAGTGGAAGCAGCCAGTCAGCGAGGATGCAGGATGGTGAATTCGAGAAGGAAGCCCCACGTTGGTGACAGCATTTTTCTGGGCCGAACTCCGCTCCCAGCGCGAAAAAAAATTGATGCAGCAAAAAAGCTTACCCTGGACAGAGCAATTGAGCATCACAGGTCGCGCCTTCCACTTGTCCACCATTTGCATTGCGACTCCCCTCACTGCGGTACCTTGATGGTGCCCTTTGTTCAATTTGCGTCCAAGCTCAACTGTCGCTGTTTCGCATCGTCTGCCCTGCGCACCAACCTGAACCCTAGGTCGACCCCCAAAAAAATTCCAGAGGACGTAAAGACGCACGTACCCCTCCCTGGTCGCCCAGATACCCAAGGCCATCAAGGTTCTCACCCACCACGAGCAGCTTTCAATCCACTGTCACCTTCCATCCAGCTATTCTCACTCGACAGACCACCATCACCCCGTCTGAGTCTCGACCCAAGAATCCAGACTGGCGAGCCCGGCACTGCTTCCGCTCAATTCTCTCCGGCACTCGTCCACAAAAGCCCATTCTTTTTCCGTCGGATCGCCGTGTCCGCCGCTCAGAACTCGGGGCTGACCAAGCTTTCGCCCATCCGGACCGGAGCCGCTCTCGTTCTCTCAGGTCTCGCAAGTCTCCATACCTGAACTCCATACGGTAGCCGCTAGCCGCTAGCCAGTCCCGTCCTCGCTACTACCAACACGGTCGGATTATCTTGCCGTACAGTACTTGATTTTCCAACTGCCTTCCATTTCACGCCCCCATCACGTCGCCTTGTTTTTTCTCTTTTCTTTCTGGGCGACGGAGGTGGACAGACACCAAACCTTGGTGCGAGAAACCACCGGAGGACAGTTTCTTCGACACTCTGACTCTGATATCGATGACGTCTCCCGGGCTCCCCTGACTTTACCAAATTCCGAAGCACGCCGCTATGCGCCCTGACCATCACGATTCCCGGAGCGACATGGACGGCCACTTCGGCCACCGGCCCGCGAATCACAGCCAGAGTCAGAGCCAAAGCCAGAGCCACAACCATGGCCATCACGGTTCTCTCGACCTTCGCTTTCAGTACTTGATGGACTCCCCCCGTCAACGACATACACCGCTCTCCTCCAATCCAACACCCCAGATATCTCCTTCGACGGCCCACGATGGCTCTCGCATACCCACAAACAACACCGTCGGCTACGAATCCCACGATGATCTATGTGTTGATCACTGCGAGGTCCTTGGCCTCTATCAAGGTGGCTCTCAGTTCCCGAACCACCGTGGAGTTACGGCCAATTCACTCGGCCACTGGTCACGGCGATACATAAACGGCCAGGATGCTTTGCTTGATACTCCTCATGTCGACCTTTTCGCCCACAACATAACATCAAACGACTTCATGCCCATGCAGCAATTCGGTGCCTGGTCCCAGTGGCAGGGTCATCAGAGTCAGCGGTCAATGCAGGAGTGCGGAGAGGATTGCCAGTCTAACGCCGAGGACAGTTGTTGCGATAGCGAGTGTGCCATGACTGGCAAATGCACTAACGTTGCGTGTGCCAACGGCGAGGACGTCTGCGTAGACCAAAGCTGCCCCGAACGTTCCATGGCCTTCCCCTCCGATCTTGTCGACGGCGCCGCCGCGCTCTTATCCATTAATCATGGGTCTGACATGCTCACCCAGAGCTTCAACTTTAGCAGCATGGGCGGCATGAACAGTATGGGTGGCATGGGCAGTATGGCGAATATGGGTAACATGAACCATATGAACAACATCGGCAGCATGGGTAACATGAACGGCATGGGTGGCATGAGCAACATGAGCAACATGAACAACATGAACAACATGAATGGCATGAATGGCATGAACAACCTCAACCACATGAACAGCCTCAATGGTCTCAACCAGAATAGTAAGCCGCCATTACTTCCCGTTTTCCTCTTGTCTGTCTGTGTTCTAACTCACACGCGCTGATTTAGTGAACCAAGTCATGAACGGCATGAACCAAAGTCTTTCTCGAAACACACAGCAGACATCTCTGCTGTCTCCAAGCTGGCTTCCGAACCCGTTAGGTAATATCACGAGTCATCTGTTGTCAGCTCACGGAGATGGAGAGTCGTCAAACTGCACCCGGCCCTGTCTGTTAGACGATCCCCAGAACTATCCTAACTGCCATATTCCTGTGTCTTTCAACGCCGCCCAGTTTGGTCAGTACAGCTCTGTGACTAGCAATTTTCAGGCAAGTCAAGCCTTGCAGCAATGTGGGTTTGAGGCGAGTGATCCTGAGGCGTATATCAGGCACTTCAACACACAACATAGGCCGTATTTCACAAATACCGAGCCCAACAAGAGCAACAACAGTAACGGCCAGCTCGCTCTACCTAACTTGATCCCTGGCTCTGGAGGTGTGCGGTGTAGCGGAACGTTGGCAGCAACCGAGGCATTATCCTCATCTCCAGCCACTCCTCTCGACACATCTGATTCGGGAGCATCCATGAACACGCCTTCTCCCCTCACACCGGTGTCGGAGGCAAAGACTCGGGCTCAGTCGCCCTCCCATACACGCAGCTCATCCGCAGATACGTCGGAAACCAGCTACAGTGACAAGATGGATGGAGATAATGATGAACACAAGTGCCTATGGCGGGAGGACAATGGTAAACTTTGTGCCCAAACTTTCACAGAGGCGGGGGATCTCTTTGATCACGTTTCGAATGTACACATCAAGCATGCCTCCAAGGGTAATTATGGGTTTCTCTGCGCCTGGGACGACTGTCCCCGGAGCCACCCTGGCGTGCATGGCTTCCCACAGAGGAGCAAGATCGAGAGGCATATGCAAACRCATATTGGTCGTAAGTGGTTATGCGCTTTGCTATTCGTGATCATCTCTAACGTGTACAGATAAACCGCATGTCTGCAAGATCTGCCACAAAGGATTCTCGGCAAAGCAGGCTTTGACTCAGCACATGTACATCCACTCTGATCAAAAGCCGCTGGAATGCAACATCTGCTTCAAGACCTTTAGATATCCTAGTGCCCTCAGTAAGTTTAATCACAGGAGCAGTCTGTCTTGTCTACCTAGGATCCTGACCAGCATTCTTTCAGCAATGCACATGCGCGTCCATTCAGGCGAGAAGCCGCTCCAATGCCCCATCTGCGGCAAGAAGTTCAGCGAATCTTCCAACTTGTCCAAGCATAAGCGTACCCACGAGGTCAAGGGCCGTTTCAACTGCAATGTGCGCGGTTGCTGTCGCAACTTTCACCGTCAGGATCAGCTCCGCCGCCACATGAAAACGCACCAGAAGGATATTGTCGATGGCCGAGTGGTTGACATCTACGCTAACCAACTTCCGCTGCCTGCTGACTTTGACTTCCCATCGAAAGAGGGGTCAGCAGATCCTACAGCATTCAGGGACGAGTCTGTCGAGATTGGTGACGATGGGAGCCATTGAGAACGTGACCACGAAAGGGGATTCACATCTTCTCTAGTTCGGTGCTCCTGGCGTTCTGGTAACCCCAACGGGGCCTCTCCTTTGCGTGGTGGATTCAAATCAGATGGAGGGTGACGGGTGCTAAAACCTCTTTCGCTCATTTGAGCAAGGCGCAATTGGCGAATGGAAAACAAAGCGGCGTGGGAAAACTCAGTTTCTTTTGCATTTTTTCTCTTCTTTTATGCTTTTTTACAATTTTGATACTCGAGGGTTTTTGACACTGGATCATTTAGGAGGCTATTATGAGGTTTTGTTTGGTTTTCAAACCAAGTTTAACTGGGCTCGTGGTAAGATCTACGACGAGCACAGAATCAATGAGCGGAGGAGACACGTGGCGTCCCTTGTACGCCGCACACTACAAGCGTGTAGAGGATTCGATATGAAGGGATCTGCTTGCTTGCATCTTACGCAGGGCGTAAGGTGTAGTGTTGCGGTGACGAAGCAGGAATTGGGACAGAAGTGAGTGAACGGGAGGAGTTGAGAGAAGATACCCCAAAACAATCGATCATTTCTCCCGTGCTTGTCAAGGATGGTTGTCCTCTTCGGTGTCATCGCTTCGACCTTTTTTGCTGAAAACGTATTGCTGAAAACTTACGATATGTTGATCTGGAGCCTATCACTCGGATACTATTCAGTTATATGATCAAGCTGTACTTCATCGTATGGATCTTAACGATCAGATGGGGATACCACCCAGATCACGAACTTCACAAGCACGTTTGATAGTACTGTGGTAGTCATTTGGCACCAAGCCTCGGCAGTTCGACTTCGTTCTAGAAAACGTGGACGTTCTAGACAGCCGTGATACCTTACGCATACTGCCCATCGTGTTCTGATGTGACCAGCTTCCCGCGTCCTCCAATTTTCGAAAGATATATAAAACTGATCGATTCCTGCATATCCAGTGGTGTTGTATCTTCTCTATCATCATCAACAGCATCATCAGCAACACTTACTTCAACCCACCCAACGAGAAAAAGCAACCCTCACAACAGACAATCCAGTCCCTCGAGTCCAACAAGTCCTCAAGATGTGCGGGCAACTAAAAACCAAGTACGAATGCCCCGACTGCTCCAGCGAAGTCTCCTCCACCAGTGAGAACCTCAAGTGCGCAACGGCAAAAGGATATGGCGACTGCGGCAGCACTAGCTCCGACAACAGAGAGGTCAGCAAGAAAGCCGACAACAGATGCTCGAGCTGCGAGAGGAAGAAGGCTGAGGAGATGGTTGCGGCTGCTGTTGCTGTTTATGCTTATACCTACAAGTAGTAAGTACGGGAGTGGGACTTATACTGTTAGACGGATATACCTATAAGTAAGGGGAGGTAAGCTGGTTGGGGAAGGGGGGTGGGAGGAGTGGAAGGAATGAGTCTAGTAAGTGGATAGAATGGAAGGGTGGAATGAGCATGGAAAGATGGAACTAATTGAGGAAGGAATTAAAGATGTTGGGATTAAGATGGAAAATGTCTTTTGATGATACTACTGGTAAACTAGGGTAGGTACATCCAGCTCTGTGGATAGTACGGTAGGATAGACCCCCTAAGAAGGTACCCTAGGTACAAACGCTGATGCAAAGAACGATTAATATCACTGGTCCACGCCCGTACTGTGTAGAATATATATGGAAGAATGACGCAATGGTAACCACCTGTTTCGGGAACACCAATAATATGAGCGTCTGTTTCGTGTTGGCTGTGTCTCTGAACCCTGGATTCAACCACCAACCAAGCAGAAACACTCAAGTACAACGCAAGGAGGCGAGGTAGTCTTTCTTGGGTCGACAAAAACTCCAATCATCATCGAGACCATTTTCCAAGTAGTAACTTGCTTTCGTTGCATTCCCATCTTCCAATTCATCATTGTCGTTGAACCTATCAACCTATTTGATCGGTTAAGTCGGCTCTCTATAACTCTTGGAGACTAGCTATTATTTGGACACTCGTCATTCTTACACATGCACGATACGATACCCATACAAGTCGACGAGTCAAGTGAAGCAATTCACACTCGAACTTTCCCTGCTGCCTAAGTATCGGCACTGCTTGCTGCAACTGAACCTGGAAGGAACCCGGAAACAACCCGGAAGGAAGGAACATTGTCACAGTAAAGTGTGGCTTGGGAAACAGTAACTGCTCGAACAGCTAATGATCAGTGGTTCATGATCAACCACCAGCCAGGCAGCCAGATTGAGCTGAACCAACTATCCAACAGTTGTAGATAGCTTCGACATTATTGTGGATTCAAGTCCGGCACGTGTCCGGACAGGCAGCGACCTCTGCCGATTTATTTCCGGACTTGGGCCACGCTACCACGGCGCTGCGGCACGGCCCCGGTGTCCAGTTGCCTTCCCTCGCCTCCCGTTCCGGTACCCGTACCCAAACGACCGTGCCAAGATTGGGGGAATAACAAGCATATAAGAGTCGCGGTCCACCCATTCCGTCCGGAAGGGAAACTTGTGACACTTACCTATCAACCAAACAACCTTCACAATTCCATCAAGAACCTCCATCAACATCAACAATGTCAATCGCAGGCTACCCCTACCCCTTCCTCACCGGCGGCCCCGCCTACCGCTCCAAGGTCTTGGTTCCATCCGAAGAGATGGATGCCAGAAAAGGACAAGAGCCGGATTCACACACCAACTTGATCAGTCCCGGTGGACCCACGTTACCCGGCTCCGGCTCCGGCTCCGGCGCTGCGGCACCGATCATGGTGACAGCCGCCGAACTTGGTGCCCCCTTCCTTCGTCTACGGGGTATCACAACTGCTCATCTCCCACCCCCAGGCACTTCTCAAGAAGAGTTGATTCCCTTTCTGACTGCCCTCCTGAGGGAGTCAGTCCCCTTCATCGATTCCGTGGCGCCTAAACCTTCCAACAGACCTCAGCCTACTACCGACCTTGGCACCGCGCGAAGCGAATGGAAACCGCTGAAAACAAAGTCATCAAAGGTAGAGGACAACGGCAACACAGTAGTCTCTCTCTACGAACGCACCCTCTCCGCTCCCGAGCTTCGCGCCATCGAGCGCTCAGCCGGCCTTGCCACCAGCAACACTGACGACTCCGAAACGTGGGCCTGCCGGCGCAGCGTGCACCGCGACTCGAACGTTCCCGGAGACGGGTCAGCCAGCTGGGGCGAGTTCGTCACCTGCTTCAAGAACAAGCACGTTGAGTGCGAGGAAGCGTTCACCCCGAGTATCGTCGGGACGAGGGTGTTGCGGGACTATGATTTTGCTGGTCTACAAGTTGATGATGAGCACGGGGATAGGTATGGGAGCTTTACGATGAAAGTGGTGGAGGCGAGACACAAGATTGGGGTTAAGCCGTTGCTCAAGGACCGGGCGTTTACAGTCTTACAGGTTACTTGTTCGCTACTCCCTTCGGATGGCGGAAGTGCTACTGCTTCTACTGCCGGTGTTGGGGGCAGGTCTGAGGACTGCGATGAGATTCTGGTCATCAATATCCCGGTGTCGGACGTTGAGAACCTCACTACTAGTACTGCGGCGAAAGAAGACCCGTTTCGAAAGGAGACTGTACAAGGGTCGTATGTCAGTGTCGAGCGGATCAGGAAACTACCCACAGCAGAGAATGACGGCCAGGCACAGATTGAATGGATCATGGTCACGGCATCGGACGCTCGAGGCTCGCTTCCTGGATGGGTGCAGACCATGGCGGTACCGGGACAGATAGCCAAGGATGTGACACTGTTTCTGGGATGGGTTGCGAAGGAGCGGGAAAAGAAGGGGGTATTGGTAGCGTGAGGGGTGGCATTTCAAGTTCTTTCAGCTGTATGTAGAGGCTGGTCAAATGAGCCATGTCAAGGTATACGAGATGAGTTGTTTGCAATAGATTTTCCAATGGACGTACCAGGCTGGGTGGCTTACAAGTTTGTATTGATGTTTTGTCAATGGCTCCAATTGCATTTGCTCAATCACAACAGAGCCTTGACCCTATCCACAAAGCCATGTAGCTACTCCCTATCCGCCCAGCTCTGGATGATACCCTCGAGAGTGGCATCGTAGTGCTTGAGGGTGACCTTGCTAGTAGCCTCATCTAGATAAGTGTTAGCCTGGACGAACACCTTTCTGGGCTGCTTGTTCTTCAGGACGACGTCCCGGACCTTGGTTCCCCAGTATTCCAAGCCGACGCCGGACATATCGGTGAAGAACTTGGTACCGTTCTCGACATCAGCGGTCGACTTGTAGATGTGGATCTTCTGGAGGAAGTCTCCCACAGCTGCTCAATAGTTAGCCAATACCGTCCAATATCTCACATCCAACGGAAGCTGACGTACCCTTTCTACCGCTGGTCAAAATCTTGGAGCGATCAAGCTTGATCGTCAAATCGGACAGATCCTCCTTCTCATACTCAAGCTTGCAGAAGTCATCCTCAGCCTCGAGGAAGGACTTGAGAATGGCAAAGCGAGCCTGGCAATGAGGCTGTCCCCACTTCTGGCTCTTGGGATCCCAAAACTCGACCGAAGTGAGACCAGCCCGTGCCATGCTAAGGTAGGATGCATATAGAACATCACCAGCCTCGCCATCCATATCAGTAGTTCCGTCACCGAAGCCGAAGATCTTGAGAGCCTGGAACTCGCAGCTCAAGTGCATCGCAACAAGCTCAGCACGGCATTCTTCGTAAGCGCCAGCAAGGCCACCGAATACGGAACCCCATGTCTGACCGGGCTTGTACCAGGTCGTCACGGGCTTGCCGGTCACGGGGCTAATGGGTGGGTTAGTGTGG
This sequence comes from Neurospora pannonica FGSC 7221, assembly GCA_009805235.1. Taxonomy (NCBI): domain Eukaryota; kingdom Fungi; phylum Ascomycota; class Sordariomycetes; order Sordariales; family Sordariaceae; genus Neurospora; species Neurospora pannonica. The sequence goes on along the minus strand of RANY01000459.1, from coordinate 17,781 downwards.
TCAAAGTTATACTCTTCAGGAGAGGTCTCCTGCAGAAGCTTTCCACAGCCGTGACCTAACTCTCTGTCAGTCGTCAACTCTCAGCGGTGAAGGGACAGATGGCACCATACCAGTAAGCTCATGGAGCCCGACCTGGACTTCAAAGGCGGCGTCACGATACTTCTTGTAAACCTCGAGATCACTATCGGCAATGAAGGGAATCTTCTCATCAGGAGCCTTGGCGCTCAAGACGTTACCTGGAATTTGGTCAGACGATGCGGGTGCCACAATCAAGGTAAAACCCCGAACTTACCCAAACTGACGTTCTTGAAGCCTTCCTGTTGCCTAATATCGTCATAGTTGGGGCTACAAGCATGTTAGTACCACCTTGGGACTCGTAGCTCCTGTGCACACGTACATGTTGATACCAGCAGGGATGCCGGATCCTATTCCAATTGTTAGTGCTCCGTTATTTCATGATCTTGCCCTCCGTCAGTTACAACATACCGCAGAAAGTCAAAACCTCGAGGGAGGTGAAGTCAGGGGAGAGGAACTTGTCCTTCTCGAACTCCTTGGACCACGGCAACAGAGGAATCAAGCTAGGCGCAGACCTAACCAGCTCTCCGAAAGCACGTGTCCTTTCCTGGTTAACAACTGCTGCGAAGCCCTCCCACTCGCCACGAACACCAGCCGGGTCGCGGTAAGTCTCGATGAAGCCGATGTTGCACTCCACCATGGGACCTTGGTCGCGGATCCAGTATCTCTGGGAGTCCTTGAAGGCCTCGAGAGAACCCTCCTCGAAGGACTTGGCATAAGCGGTATGCATCTTTTGTTGAGTCTCGTTCTCGGCGTTCTCAGCCGCCTTCTTGGTATACTCGGTGATAGCCTTCATCTCGGCCGCATAGTCGCCATAGACCAACTTAATGGTCTTGCCCTCAAGAGGGCCCTCAGTAATCTTGTACTCGATATCCTTGCCAATGTCACCACCCTCGCTGGGGATGGAGGTAACGGCGGAGGCAATCAGAAGCTCAAACACACCGTCCTTGGTCTTGCGCAACCTGGTGTTCTCAGGGAGCAAGCCGGTCTTCTGCATCCACTTGGCAACAGCGTCAATCTCATCCTTGGTGATGTCAGGAGAGTCAGGGTAGTATGTGGTCAAGTGACCTTGGTCCGTGAAGCCAAGGTGCAGAAGGCCGGGCTTGTCGGTCGAGAAGATGGCACCATTGGTGGCCTTGTAATGCTTCTCAGCCTCGGGAGAAGTGGAAGCCAGGGCAGCAAAGACCTTCTCATCGCAGCGGGGGATGAACTTGGAGTCACCAAAGCTCTTGTAGTTTCCGCTGTTGCCAAGGAACTGGGCAGCATACTGGAGGAAGGCATTCAAGCCGGCCTCATCAACGCCGGCCTTCTCAGCCAGACCCTTCCAGTCGCCTCCCGAGGCCTTGTGCAGAGCAATGATGAAATCATAGATGGGCTCGGACTCGGGAGAGACCTGGCGCAGAACGATGCGGTTACCAGCAAATGAAGCTCTAAAGTTCAAGTGGACTTGGGTTAGCGAGACAGGGCGGGTAAATGATGATGAGGAGGGTGTGAGGGTCAAAGAGGGTGGAAAGGGTGTTTATAAACACATCAACTTCCACGGATTCCACATGAAAGCTACATGCAGTGTGGAATTCAGGCTATCTGCACTTACTTGCTGATAAAGTGAGCATAGCGCTTCTGCCTGTCGGTCAGAGCGTCAAAGTGCTTCTCAACCTCGAGCCTGACGACTGAAGGCGGGGCATCGGCCAGGTACTGCGAGAGTTCTTGGGCGTTCATGGTGAGGGGACTGCGGAGACTGAGACTGAGACTGAAGTTGCGATTCAGGCACAGGTGAGGACTAGAGCTACCGTAGCTTGGAGCGATGGTGTTGAGTCTATTCCTAGGAAAGGCAGATGCACGTCGGGCTGGCTGGGCCAAAGTCGACGATAATCTCAGACTCAAAGTTTGAGATGATCTGAGGGGTTGAGAGAAATGCATCTGATTTGAGGACAGCTAGCAAAATAAGACGAGACGACAGTCCGATCTCTCCAGTGCAGTTACGGCTTCTCCAAGAGCCCAGCATTATGCACCTTCCGTCTACAAACAAGCCTCTCTTCGTTATCGTTCGATAGAGCGCCCGATAAACATCCCCGCGCACTTGCCTGAACCGTTACCAGCCGACTCTCCAACTGGCTGGCCGTCCCTTCCCCACGCTGTGCGACTAGCCGACTCACTTCATTTGAAGCGGGGTAAAGAGCTGAAGCAGTGAGTGAGAAATAGCAGGTTCCAGCCTCTTCTGTGATTGTAGGATTTCAGTCTCACTTCTTCACCAGCCACAGTTGCTGACAACAACCTGGAACAAGATCAGACCGTGGCCGCCGCGGGGCTCCGGACAGAGGCGACGAGCCAACGAGCCAACGAGCCAACGACCCATCCTCTTTTCAAGTTGAGGTTGGATTGAGAGAGGATTTTATAGAGCTAACAAATCCCCACAGCGTCAGCAAGGACTTCGACATCGAGACACCGATGACCCCCACGTAGGCTGTACAAGAGTTTAGCGTGCGTGTACAACACGGTAACATTCTGTGACTCCTGGGGAAAGTTTTGCGGGACTGGAGGGGCAGATGGGCAGATGTTTCGAAGCAAGTGGAAAACGTCAACGTCGATCACCGTTCTTGCATCACTCAGGAGGTCTCGGAGGGGATCTGCTGCGCCTTTAAACGCAGTCTTGTCGTCTCGGCGGCGGCGTGATGAGACCAAAATCCCCACGTCAGGTACAAACTGTTACTTACAGCTTACCTACTCACACCTCAAGCGGAATTCCGGAACGGGACGGGTCGTTGGGCTTTGCTTGAAACTGCGGATGCCTTCAACGCCATGCTTTTCGAGGGGAAAAACCAACAATTTCTTCGGGACAGGCTTCCGTCGAGCCTCACATCAGCCGCCGAGAGTGCCCAATCTTGACAAGGGCTAGGTGTATGTCTACGGCGCTGCAGAGGGGGGTATCACCATCCAATCCCATGTCTTTTGTTGGTAAAGGACCGACATCGACAACAGCTCCTAGCAAGCCCCGAGCTCAACTTTAAGCTCGCGGCTGGACTGGCGGGAACTTGGAAACCTTAAAACGACCGTCCTCGCACAGTTTGAGAAGCGTGAGCTGCTACAAGGAGATTTCTTTAAGTGCCCGCGAGTCGCCGCGACGTCGGCGGTAGGGAGATCGTGATATAGCAAGCCGGTAAGCAGGAGATATCGTAAAGGGCAAGTTACGCGAAGCTCGCTACGCGGCAAAATTAAGAACTTGCTTTCTGGTGTTGCTGAAGTTGCTTTCTTCAAGCATCGGGATACAACTGTGCCTCTTGAGCGAATGTGATGAGCAAGGCATCGCTGATGAGTCTCCGTGACGGGTAGGCTGTACGTCCACGACTGTCCGATATCGCGAACGAAGCAAAATGTTTTCGTCTGTGCCAAGTGAACCTTGCGAGGGAGGTGAGTCTACTACTTGGATATGTAGTGACACTGACAACCCCACGTGCTCCTCTATCGTTGCATGCTCCTGCACTACAGCGCAGTGTAGCAAGCGGCTCCAGACCAAAGCCGCGTGACCATTGAGCAACCGCATTTCCTTGAGACATGTCCAGATCTCGGGCACTAACTCTTGGGGTCAAGATGCTACCATGAGTGGTGAGTGAAAATCCAAGGCCGGCTTCATTTTCAGCCAATCCTTCGTCTCCCGCATGACTGTTTGGGAAAACATTGCGTTCATCCTGGCATGTGTTTGTGCTACGTGTGCAGTGTGGTACTGTCGGCGGTTTTTGAGGCTCACAAGTGCAAACAGTGAGATTTCAAGATCGCGAGCATGCTTCAACCACTGATCAGTATCGTGATACAAGACCGGCAGCCTAGGAGCGTGGTTGCTACCCAGTGATCACGGCAACCCAATCTAGCAATGCTACTACAGTGATCGGGAGAGAGATATCGCTTTTGGGTTTCCAGCTCCGCAGCATGAGAGCAGTCATTGACCAACGCCATGCGGAGGGCATCTGGCTGTACCAAGATTCGAAACCTTCAACAGGACCGGGCCAGATTCTTGTCGGCGAAGATATAGCCGCGGTGATGATACTGACTTGTTGGCTCGATGCCATTCCCAGCACTCGTGGCCGTTGTTTGCTCCTGTCGGGGAGACTAACATGGGCTTCCGGACATCCTGGTTTTCACTAGCTGTTCACTAGCAGCAGCCTAGATCTCGGGAAGCCGCTCGGAGTCGGGTGCGACTTTGGCTACACTGTATACACTGAAGCCCAAGTGGATCTTGATCCCGAGTAGAGTTTGAAGGGAATCCGCTCTAGCAAAATTAGCAGCGCTAAGATTGTGGGGGCACATCGGATACTTTTTCTGTTCCCTTTTGGTGACAGATCACGACCCCTGCAGTACGTTGTTAGTGTAGACTTTTTAAAAGACCCTCAGGGGTAAAGTAAAGTAGGAAGCCGACCAGGCCCCGAGTGCCCGTCTTGGATAAGAACTGCACCTTGATGAAGACCCATTTCTAGGGCACCCCTTCCAGTCTTTGACGAAGCTTGTAGCGGAGCCCCAAAATGAGGGAAAACCAGACGAGTCCCGCAGCCGTGTTTTGGGGCCGTCATCAAAACCGAGCAGTTTGGACAGGGATGCGGTAAATCATCGTCACGTCACGAGGGCAAAGAGAAATAGGATCAAGGGCTATATCTGGAATACGGATCGTTGAAACCGTTCTCCTGCTGCACTTTGCCGACCACTGACCGCCTTTCACGGTTGCTGCGCATTGTTGTTTGATGGCATTGTGATTCCGATGGACCTTGGATGGTTCGATTTTCCTTTCTTCTGGTGTTGGCATTTGTTCGGTGAAGTCGGAGAGGCAACTCAGCAAAAAGAGAAAAGGGAAGCTCTGAACGAAGCCTGAGGTCGGTAAGAGGCCCGCCTGCCGAGCAATGATGTAACCGGAGCTGCTGGGTTCGTTTGATGTTTCCAATTCCATGTTTGCGCAAGGGACGGGATTTCTGGGGATGTTCCCCGAACCTCGAAGGCGGTTACGAGACAGCCACAACAAGCCAGGATCAGAACCCTCAAAAGGAAAACCACATAAAAAGTTCAGAATGAGTATGCGGATGTATAATCATCACCAAGTCCCTGCCTTCAATTGGTCATTCCCACAAGTGTTCTCTATGGGAAACCACGACGGTCAACGTTTAACCTTGACTTTTCAATCTCAACATTGTTTCTTGACAAGGAAAGTGTTTGGTACTTCTTTCCGTTCGGTAATATAGGTATTGAGCAGTATAAGCTGTGCAGGGATGCAAGTGTGCCTTCCTTTGCTGGCTTACATGAGCATACAACCTCCATAGCGGTAATTTACACCTTACCCCAGGAATGCAAGTGGACAACGACATTCGACTTCTCAACAAACCTGCACGCACACCATCCATCATGCTTTTTCTCTTGAGGCTAGGAGATTCGTTTTGCCTTTTATCACCATTTTCAAATGTCTGTATGGAGCTTCTGAAACAGATTCCACAGGCCAATGTCATCGGCTCCCGTTTAAGCGTGAACCCCCAACTTCATCGACCGAATCTCGCAAATGCTGCCCCCCCACGCTACGGCAACGACGTGGAGAAAATTTCCCAAGCGTACCCCAGTTGTCCGGCAAGCACTGGACATCCACGCCAGCAGCTGTATCCAAGCGCGTATGTAGCAGGTACATCCTTCCATCCACTCCCCCCCGTCTCCTTGGTCACCTGGTCCGATCGTGCTTTCCACTTTGAATTCGTTGCATAGGATTTTTTTAAAAAAATTTTGGCCGCTGGCCCACCCTTTCATGGTGGTTATTGTCCGTGTTCAGGGCTGCAATTTCTTCCAGATGAGGTTCTCGGTTTATCGACGCATCATCAATCCTCATCCATCGAAACAGTCAGCAACCAACAAGCACGGCATGGCCGCTGGATCGCACAAATTGCCTGTGACGTTACGGGATTCCAACGTTTCGACGGCAGATGATGATCATCTCCATCCTTCCGCCATGATCCATCCAGTTCATCAGCTTCTTTAACAACTGGGCCCCGTCACCGACAGCACCCCGGCATGCCCGGTCCCGTCCCGCCGTGAGCATTCTGGACCACCAAATACGGCAACCCCTTTCCGGGCACACTGCAAGCACATGGGCATTGGGTGGTGACCAACATGTCCTCAAGCTCCGTCATCCCGGCCCGTCCATGTATTTTGGGTTCCGATTCCCGTTCGGGACTGAGGGAGCCGCCGTAGGTACCTTTGCACAATGGATTGCCGAGTTCGACAACATTCCGTGTTTGGGGCTTGTCATCATGGATCACCCCGCTGATTGACGCTTGGCAGGTAGCCATGTCTGATCCCAGGGCGGCGGGCAGGTTGCCTGATGCCCAGTTTGCCAACGTGCCTGTCCTCCAGTGGTTGGCTGCCCTGGGGCCGCCAGCCGAAGCCCCGGATTTCGTCCCCAAAATCCCACGATGTCCTTGTCCATAGAGGGTTGGAATTGACTGTAACCCCCGAGAGTCCGGGAAGTGATGGCACGCAGTCGGCACCTCACGAGCAGAGGCAACCATCACATCCTTCTCCAGGGCTGTCTTCACACTCTTAGAGATGACAGCAGAGAGATTCGCAAAGCCCCGTACAAAGGTTTTGCACCGTCAAGATGACCGAAGCATCAACTGTGCAAAGCGTCAATATCAAACGTGTCAGTGAAAGGCTTCGACGCCTGCATCCATCGGTATCCCAGCCTGCAAGATTGCTATGGGCCAGAATAGAAGCAGCGCAAAAATGTTGCGCTGCTTCTAGAAGTCGGCCATCTTGCATTCTTCCCCACAACACACCCACCAATTTCATCCCACGCTTCTCTCCAGCAGAGCCTGCGCCCGAAATTCCAGACAAGCACGCGAGAGGTACATGCCGCTGAGACCTCGAGCTACATCACAAGTACCCTAGACTCACACCCTCCCATGCTCTTGTGGAGTGTCGCCGCCATGCTTTGGTAGCAAGTTTCGCGCAGTCGCTGATGAGTGTCAGCTAGAGAACCAATAGGATGATTCTCTTAGTGAGCCTTTTCAACGTGCCAAGCTGCCCTCGAGTTAGATGAGCAAGCAACAAGAGGAACGTGTACTCCAAGTACTCGCTTGTACCCTCTCTCCCTAGCCTTGTACCTTGCTGGACTCCCACTTGTTGCCGCCGCCAGTTGGGTTTTTGGGGGTGGGATGAGTCTTTTGTCCGCTTGCAGTCCCAGCCCAGAGGGCCCAGTCGCCCAGCGGAAGTTGAGGATTTGCGTTAGGTTCCCCCCATCGTGTACAGTGTACCCCAGCCCAGCTTGTCACCTGGCCAGTTTTACAGCCGGGGTGGAATACCTTGGGGGGTGATGGCTACAGGGTATGTATGACTTACACTCTTGTGTCTCGCTACACTCTGGTGTATATAAGCTCACGCACCGGCATCTGTCCGTCCCCCTTTCTGGCTGATACCCTTTGTCTCTCGAAATCTCTTGATCTTCCATTTTTGCAGTTGTCATTTTTCACGCATAGCATGGCATTATTCCTCTTCAAGCTGTAACTCCACAGACGTTGGCTTGCACCCTGAAGCATCGACCTTGTACCGATACACCATCACCGGCACTTACATACCTAACTCGACGCCCCATTCTGTGCCATTCAACCATTACGAACAACAAGTCACTTACGCTCGGTCACCCCCAACAACACATATAACCAAAATGCTTTCCTACAATACCCCCATCTCGGTTAACGGGCAGAACGCTGGACCGATCGCCGGCATGTCAGCGCGACTCCCAGTAAAGACAGTCGGAAACAACGGGTCTGTCAATGGAGTGTCATCCAATGATGCGGTGTCAGGAACGGGACGGCACGCTCCCAAGGAGCAGCATATCTGGCTAGTCACCGGACCTGCTGGATGCGGCAAGAGCACGGTGGCAAGATACCTAGCGGAATCTCTGCATTGGCCCTATATCGAGGGTGACGAGGTATGTAGTGATGCGCTTCCCTCTGTTGTGTTATTCCAACTAATAAAGTTAAAAGTTTCACCCACCATCCAATATCGAGAAGATGAGCGCCGGTATCCCCCTTACCGATGCGGACCGGTGGGATTGGCTCACGGCTCTGCGCGAGGCATCAATTCGGGCTCTTGATCAGGGCAATGACGGCGTAGTTTTGACGTGCTCTGCGTTGAAGCGCAAGTATCGTGATGTCATCCGAGTGGCTCCCTACTTCACCCCGAATCTCCACCTTCACTTTATCTACCTCGATGCGTCCGAGGAGATCCTCCTTCAACGAGTCCTTGCGCGCCAAAACCATTACATGGGTGCCAACATGGTCCACAGCCAGTTTGAGGCTCTTGAGCCGCCAACGCCCGCTGAGACGGACGTGATCCCCATTGACGTCAGCCGTCCTGCCGAGATGGTTATGGCAGATGCTCTGAACCAGGTTCTCCATACGATTGATGGAATCCAGAAGGACCAATCGCAATGAAGGCTTCGATGACCTGCATTGGGGGTCCAAGGGATGGGAAAAGGAGATACAATGCACAACACCTGCATATGGCGCTAAGCCCTCGAGGTTCTTGAGCGGCCTGTTTACCCCACCGTGGCATGGCATAATCTTGGGAGTTTGATTTTCATGTTGGAATCTCTTTGGGTGTTTTGTTTCTGGGAGTTATTTGTTTCATCAGGCGTATTTGCTTGGGATGGGGTCAAAGGATATGGGCAGGAGATTCGCGTACTGGAAGCGGATCTTGGTTACTTTTGCTAGCATCGCAGGGCATGGCAGTTCGCCAAAGCTCTGCACTTTTCGGGTTGGCGTTGATGGGATGCTTTGCACACAAACAAGCAGGAGCAGTTAGGCTATTGTTACCATGGAGGGATAGCAATCTTTCGGGACGAGTATGTTTCCCATGCATATTTAACAAGCGATGGCGAGGGGTACCGTCTAGGTATGGCTTGGTTTAAGGAGGTAAACAAGCACAAAATGAATAAATCTTGGTTCATGAACAGTGGATTTGTTGTTTAGCTCCCCGAGTGTTCCTTTCCCTGCTTCTCATGCATCGGTTCGTACGCAAACCCGTTTACCTTGATCATCGCACGTTTTGACACTTCCGCATGTGCAGAAACATGTAAGCAGCAGACGAGATACTCTTGCCAAGCGGGTTGTTGGTGAAGCATACAGTGTGTATATGCTGATATGCATCGACAGCATGACCTCACATAGTCCCTGGAGTTCGTCGCAACGAATTGTATCCCACTAAAGTTATCGTTTTCGGGCATTTAAGATGGATCCTTGTACTCTCCCTTTTTATTCTCTACCAATTCAGACCAACTGACCTACTTTTCAACCATATTGCATCTACTTGAACATACCTAGAAAGCGAGGATGCTGCCTCATGGCTGACAACTGTGCTTCCGAGTCCCAGAGCAGTTCCTCACAGCCAGCGTAGCATACAAGCCAAGTCAAGGCAAGCCAGGGGTCTGACTTGCCTTGCCTTGTTAGGATAACCCTAAACTTGCCTTGCCTTGTTGACTTGCATAAATCTTTGCACGTACATTTTTACCCGGGCTCGCCGGGTTACTGTACCAAAACGCATACTCGATGTGGTAGAAGGGTATGCCTGACGAAAAAAAAGGCGGGGTATGCAATATGCAAGTTAATAAGGCAAGTCAACCCCCTGACTTGCCTTGACTTGCCTATATTTTACCTTGACTTCGCTTGCCTTGCTAGACTTCCGACTTGACTTGCCTTGAGATTGTGTGCCACGCTGCTCACAGCAGACATTGCAGCGGGATGTGGTTCAAGCCTTGGATGAATGCCATCCCGTTCCTGAATTGGGTTGATCTGGACAAGTAAGTTTGGCAGTGCAGTTAAGTGCATAATCCTGGAACGATGTTCGTTGGATTGGAACATTAATACAGCATGGCAATGCAGAGTGAGGTATATTACATACAGTTGAGTGTCAACCTCTTTCTTACCCCAGTGTCAGTCGTTAAACGATGAACATTGCACCAGAAGCCCTTCTCATTCCCGTAACCATTCCATTCCAACCCTCTAACAAAAAAAACAAAAAAAAAGTACCTTACCACAGTCACTGCCAAAGGAAAACATTATTAACTTTCCAAACTGTAAACCGATCCCTCGTACCTCATCATCTTCATCTCACATTACGTTTTCCCAATCTTTCCTCCTCCCCCCCAACCGACTCTTGCACACATATATCCCATAATCACGGGTGATAAGCAGGCTTAGGATCCGCCACATACGGCGGCGGCGGCTCAACCCAACCGCCATCGCCATCCGGCACCGCCATGTCGTCCATGGGAATTGCTTCACCCCCTCCTCCTCCTGTTCCCCCTCCTGTTACTCCTTGTCCCTGTCCCTGGCCCTGTCCCTGGCCGGCCCCAGAGCCTCTTCCAGCAGCAGAAGCAGCAGCAGCAGCACCTCGACTTCGTCCAGAAGCGGCCAGCTCCTCAGCTTGCAACATTTCTCGTAGCGCCTGCTGGCGCTCCTTGAGCTTCTTCTTGCTTGTCCAGCGTGGTACAAAAACGCCGAAGAAGAGGAGGATGGAGAGGAGGATGACGAGGAAGACGGCTAGGGTTATGATGTTGGATTTTGAGAGCTTTTCTCGTTTGGAGAGGGGGTCAAGGTTGTTGTGGATGTGAGAGGCGGTGGTGAGGAGGTTTCTTGTCCTTCGGAGCCTTGGGGCGAGTGCGATTGGTGCCATTTTCTTCTTCTTTTGGGTTGTTATGTGGTGTTATTGTCTCTTGGAGATGTTGGGGAGCGTGGAGGCGAACGACGACGTCATTCGTGTTCTTCTATCGTTCGTTCGGTCGTGGAATATTGGTGATGATAGGACTGAGAAGATGTCGTTTGATGTTTGTTCTCGCTCTCCTTCAAGGTCCACGTGTGTCGAGTGATACACTGATGAACAGAACGTGGAGACAGGTAGGTTGGATCGTATGAAATGTTTGTCGTTGGTTTTGTTCATCCCATGATCCGCTTTTGTTGCATGTTTCAGCTTCGCGCTCATCCGTGGTATCCGCCTCGCTAGCTATGCTGTCTTCTTGCCTCCTTTTCTGGCGTTTTCGTTTTCCGAAGATGACGTTCCTTTCGAACAGCGGATCGCCAGCAAGCAAAAAGAGGCTGAGGGGGGTCTCGGGACAGGAACATGTGAGTTCTGGTAAGCACAGCCTCACTTGGGCAGTATTCAGTTACCTGTTTCGCTGTTTCATGATGACTGATCTGGGCGCCAAGGGCTTTCCTTTCTTTGCGCCCCTCATCGCTCTTACCTATATAACCCAAATGCAGACACTGCTCTTTCCTATGCAGTAAGACGGTGAATGGGCAGCCGAGCCGTCGACGAGAGGAAGAAAGGGATGCGATTGGATAAGTCGGATTCGGGGGTTTGGAACAGCCCCAAATGTACGGACACTACGGACAATGAACCGTTCATCGATGTCATTTTGCTGATGCTCACGCTCAGGCGGCAAATGCCCGTAGAGAAGAACACAGCGTGTTACAACCGGTCATCGTCAGAGAAGAACGAATGCCGAGAAGCTTCTGTGTAACTTGAGAAGCGGTCTCGGGGCTTACGGGTAAGATGTGAGCGCGGGTCGAGTTGCACAAAATTCGCTTCGTCGGCAAGACTAAGAGATACCTGTCTCTTGGCCTTGATGGGTCATGTTTGATAAGTCGGACAACCTTTTTGGCCATTCCATACCCTTGATCGAACACAGTGTAAGCCATCGGAATTGCACAACCGAGGGAATATTCTACTCATCAATGGACTCCAGTCGCACTCGATGATGGCCTCATCAAAAGATCTTGGAGTCACCTTTTGGGAAAACTCATGAAAGGAAAGAAAAAAGCCCGCATGTTTCCTTGCTATAATACCGGACAATATGATGCCACCCCCAAGAACCCTTCCATTGATTTCGTCCTAGTGTTCTTGGTTCCTCCGCACTTTTTCTCACCCACCATCACTACCACCACTACCACCCCTCGCCCGAACCCATTCCGTCCCTCCATCCACATCCAGATGTGGACGCCGAGACATGAGAATAACTTCCCGCTCAGGCTGACTAGCTGGAAAACCTGCAACAAAAAGGGCTTAACAGCTTAGCCAACATCTTGGCTCACCATCAGCTACATCTCTAAAAAGTCATGAGCAAGCAACGAGCTTAGAATGAACGGGATGCCAAAACTTCTTACCCCTCTTCCCTCCCTCTTTGAAATGCTGGAAGGGAGTCGGTCACATGTTCAGAAAAGAAGAAAGAAAAGAAGCATGACCACCTGCAGGAGAAACAAATTCCAGATTCCAGATTCTCAGCTTGGCTCAGTCTACACTACATACGTATGTATGTATGTCGGACATACCTAGCGCAGAAGCATCATCAATCCGAATAGGTTAGCACGGTTTGGTTAGGTACAAGGAGGTACTTTGCAACCACGAGAGTGTTACCTCTCGGTACCTCTTATACGTATCCTGCAATACCTTCCAACTTATCGGTTGCTTGATCCGGTGTGCCGTGTTTTTAAAGCATGGAGTGCACGAGGAGTGAGAGGAACCCGATGGAGATCCGGGTTCCATGCGGGTTAGGAGAAGGTGAAATGAGGGGCAATGTTTTTGTTTCGTTGGAACATTGATCCCGATTCACATCCGAGGTGAACGGTTCAAGAGGTCCTCATGCGCTTGCTCAGGGTATTACTGTGTGTTTAGCTGAAACTTGAGCGCGGAGATGCGAGAAGGAAGAATGCGCCGAACACAAACATCGACCCAACTTGGAAGGTAGCTCGTGATGTGCCTTTGAATGATTGCGAACACTGTATGCGGGACAGGTGCGACAAACATCTTCAACAGGCCGCATCGGGGCTGGAGGTGGGAATCAGACACCGAGGTACCTGGACGGCCGCCTTTTCGATATCGAAATGCAATTCTCTTAGCAAAGCTTGTCTAGATAAAAGAGTATATACAATGTATAGTATGGATGCGCTAAGGGGTAATCGGGGAATGCAAGCAAACACAGAGACAAAGTGACTGTAGACGCTGGGCTGCGATGGATTTCTTCCTCAACTGATTACCAAACAACATCACCTAAGGTGCATCACCATGACATCAGGCTCCTCAACAATCGTCCTCACCACGTCCGCCGCCCTGGCCATGGTCGCCCCGTCAATCACGCGGTGGTCAGCACTCCAACTGAAATTGCAAATCTGCCTTCGCAAGATCTTGTCTTCTTCCCCAGGCACCGTCGAGAATGCCGGGACCGTACGCATGCGRCCGATGCCGAGAATGGCCACCTCCCGCTCTACTATTACCGGGGACAGGTACGTGCCTCCGATGCTACCAATGTTGCTGACGGTGATCGTACCGCCAGACATGTCCTGGGGCGACAGCTTGCCGGCCACGGCTAGTGACTGCAGGCGGGCCAGCTCGGCGGCAATGCTCAAGATATTGAGGCTTCCAACGTTCTTGACGACGGGCACGAGCAAGCCGGAAGGTGTGTCCATTGCGACACCGATGTTGTGCTGGCTGCGCATGACGAGGGATGGCTTGCCATTGTTGTTGCTATCGAGCTCAACACGAGCGTTGAGGACGGGGTATTTGTAAAGGGCCATGCTGACGGCCTTGATGATGAAGGGAAGATAAGAGAGTTTGCTGACCTGGCCTTCGGGGAGGCCAGACTTGGAGAGGACCCGGTTGAGGCGTGTTCGCAACTCCACTATGGAGGTAAAGTCGACTTCGTCGGCGTAGAGGAAGTGTGGGATGGTTAGCGACCGTGTCATGGACTTGAACATCATCTCCTGTGTCCTCGTGAGAGGTACCGTGGTTTCCTTCTGAGGGCCAGAAATTGTGGCATCGGGGGAGGAGAACGCGCTCGCGGCGGCGGCGGCAGCGGTCACACCTGGCGAGGTTGGCGTAGCAGCACCAGGTGACGGTGTTGGCGCAGAGTCCCTAGCTTGCACAAACTTGTAGACATCCTCCTTGAGCACCCGTCCATCCTTGCCTGTCCCAGGTATCTCGGTGATGGCCACGTTCAGCTCCCTCGCCAAGTGCCTAACTGCTGGAGTCGCCAATGACGCGTGCTTGCCCGTCTGCCTCGTCACTGCCGAGTGCGAGGGTGTTGGCGTTTGCTGTGCCCACGGTGCCTCGATAAATGACTGTTTGAGTTCAGGAGCAATAGCTTGTGGCGTAGACGTTGCGATAGCCTCTCCCTTGATGGCCTGCTGTCCTTCTGGGGCAGACACGGGCTCAGGCGGTGTCAAAGCTTCCATCTCCTTGTTCTCCGGACCACCCTCAATGTCAATATCGACAAAGGGCTTTCCGACCTTTGCCATCTCGCCTGCATCGTAGTAGAGTTTCTTGACTACACCGGCAAAGCGACTGGTGATTTCGACAGAGGCCTTGTCACTCTGGACTTCACACAGCGGCGAGAACTCCTCGACTCGGGCGCCGGGCTCGACGAACCATTGGATGACTTCGCACTCGACAATTCCTAGCAAAAGCTATTAGCGCATAATAATGGAGGAGGTGGGTCAAGGACCGTTGACTCTAGACATACCCTCTCCAATATCAGCAAGAAGGACTGGCTTGACGACTTGAAGGTCTCTCGTGGCATGGAACGCTCTTCTCGTAGAGGGTTGTTGGTGTAGAGCAGACGACCTCGAGTTCGCGGGAAGGGGACGAGTAGAGGAATTGGTCGTAGATGGTGTTGTCGTGGCTGTCGCAGTCAGCGCAAGTCTGCTCAGTCCCCTCCGACTAAGACGCCACAATTCTTGCCGGCCAACGGCGCGAGAGCTCTGTCGCAAGAACATGTTCTTCATGGTACAGACAAGTCGTTTGAGACGAAAGACCCAAGCGCAATCTTTGTTTATTTTGGACAGAGACCGGAAGGGATCTCGCAACTTGAGGGATCACATCTCGCCCAAGACCAGAAAAAAGAGAAAACATGTCTCCAATACTATCCGATAACTCTACCGCGGCTTGCCGCTTTCTGTGTCCAATACTTTACCAAAGGAAAGGATACGACGGGTGTCTTTACCCCAATCAACGTCCTCAATCGATCCGGCGGGGTGGCTTGCTACGGCTTACAACCCTTGAGTGACGTTCGGCCGAGAGAACCTTGAAGGCTTGGCCAGGAACAGCCCCCGCGGATAACCGAACCCCAGCTTTTATCTTCGGCAGGCACAATGCAGGCTCCATTGTTTCGGCCTGTGCCCCAGAAAGCCGCACGGGCTTGACCCCAACTGTATGGTCCAGAGCGTGGGGTCAATCAACGCTCTTGGTGGGGTAGAAATGCTTGGCGCGTGGAAATTTCTAGGGACGGCGCGCGCGGGACAGACAGACTGACATCAGAAGACCGTGACGGGAGCTTCTGGGAGAACCTTGAGAGCCAGAAACAACACGAAATACGTAGAGTACCACTGCACATCATGCTCAGCCGCGCAACAATAAGAGCTAGGTCGACAGCTAGCGCCTGCCTCCTATGCCAATGGAGATCCTTCAGTGTGTCATACCAGAGACTCGCCGATAAGACACCATCACCACAGACAACCAAACCGACGACACCAGCTTCGACACCAGCTCCGGCCCCTGATGCTGCTTCGAAAGATGCCGCTCCGGCGGCCACCGTGTCGCCCATCGAGGCCCTCAGAGAATCCGGCCCTCTAGCCAATGCGCCCAGAGCCTACGGCAAGGCGCTCGATACCTTCACGCCAACCCACTTGTCAAGGCCCATTGGCATGCACAACCCCCCAAATCCCGGAGAGAACACTGGCATCGATACGCGCACACTCCAGCAGAAGAGGGACGACTTTGTTAACTATGAGAAACATCTGAAGAAGCGGGAGATGCTGTGAGGACCCTTACAGCCTTAGCTATTTACCTACATCATCCTCTCAGCTTGACTGACCAACGCTCTATGACATTTTAGCAAATCCAAAATCTCCCGCCCCTACTTCCGCGACTGGCGCAACATGCAATTCCACAAGGGCAAGACCTTCCTCGCGCCGCCACGTCTTTTTAAAGCCGACCTTTCTCTCTACTTCCCCAACCTGCACGGCCGGACCCTCGCCAAGGACGATGCCGCCAAGGTCGCCGATACCACACCCCTCCTCGAAGGCCACTGCTCCGTCGTCACCGTCTTCAGCAGCATGTGGGCCGAGAACCAGATCCGTACCTTCATCTCCCCCGAAGCCAACCCGGCCCTGCAGTCGGTCCTGAAGCAGAGCGGTGGACGCGCGCAGCTGGTGCAGATCAACATCGAAGAGGACGCCATGAAGGCGTGGCTGGTCAGGCTGTTTATGGGCTCGATGCGGAAGAAGGTGGACAAGGACGACTGGAAGAGGTATTTCTTGGTTACAAAGGGCATCACGGACGAGATTCGGGAGTCCATTGGCCTGTTAAACAGCAAGGTTGGCTATACGTATTTGGTGGACCACAACTGCCGCATTCGATGGGCGGGCAGTGGTGATGCGGAGGGCGATGAGAAGGAAGGTCTGGTTAAGGGTGTCCAAAGGATCCTGGACGAGATGACCAAAGAGGGTGTTGGGAAGAACTATGTGAGAAAGACAGCGGCTGTCCCTGAGTTGAAGGCAGAGGAGACCGTTGCGGCGCAATAGGCAACCCGGTATACCTAGGTGTATACATGCGTTGAGATCATACGGATGCCGTGATCTTCATTTCCCTGCTAACCATATCAATCGAGCTCTTGCTGGAACAGAAAAATAGGAGCTTGGTAGGCTCAAGGGCTATGAACATTGATCCTCCAGTGCAAAGGGTAGATTGAGCTTGCGAGGAAGCATGTCGGCCCATCTGGCAACGAGATGATCACATTGAAGCGCCACGGATGAACACGGGAATGCTCGTATGTTCTGGTCGGGAGTAGATACGCCCGTGAGCCATTAATTGTACTGGCAAGAATAACCCGGACTTTCCTCCTGGGTCTGTACATTATATTACTATTTTGTAAAATCACTTTCAGCCCTGAGCACGGCACGCCTGAGTTTATTTCGACCACCTGGTCTTAGGCGGCACTGAGGGCACCATCGTAACTGAAACCTTAACCTCACCCCTAGGAATTTTGGCATGCCAAATCCAGTTAATGTAACCTCCGTATACCGAAAGCTGACGCGTCTTTTCGTTCTCGGGGATTAGGGAGGTATACTTATCCCAAAAGATGGATTCCTTGCGAAGCTCTCTTCGGTTCTGACTCGGAATTGCACTTGCTCGCCTCGCAACGCCCCTGAACGCCGTATTCCCCGCCATGCTTCCCGACAAAGTACGAAAGCCCAAGACTGAAACGGTGGGTCATGTACAGCCGCTTTGCAACAAGGGTCTTCTTGGAAGATGTGATCCTGTCACACTTCCAGAATCCATAGCCTGCGCTCACCAACAAGTGAGCCGCAGAACCGTCCTCGAGCCACTTCCTGCCTGCGCTCCCAATTCCTCCCGCCGTTCTCCCGCTCTCCCGCGCTTTGATGCGGCTCTATCCTGCTTCCTCCGGCACCGCCATCGCCGTTCCACGCCGATCTTATGAGAAGAACCAAAACATCAAGAAGCAAAACGCAATAAACGACCCCATAATAATCCCATCCCTTCTCTTCCTCGCCGAGATCCTCGTAATCAGCGTGTTGATCCCGGGCACCTGGCTCGCCGCAAGAGTAATCCGCCTGTTGATGTGCGCCAGCCGCTCCCGCTGGGACGCGAACGAGTCCTGCACCGCGTACGCCTGGC
>RANY01000458.1:0-27509 GCA_009805235.1 Neurospora pannonica FGSC 7221 | reverse complement strand
CCGCGGGCTCGGCGGCCGCCATGCGTGGTCTCCCCCCGCGTTCGTTCCCGCCCAAGTCCCCCCTCAGCCCTATGTTTAGCATGAGCCTGGCGAGCAAGAGCGATGCCACTCCCCGTACCACTCGCATGTCGAGCCCTTTTTTACTTTCATCATCTTCTTCCTTCTATTCTAACTCGCGTGCCTCGTCCTACCTCCGGCCGCGGGCTTCTGGAGTCCTTTCGTCGGCTGCCGCCGAGGGTAACATGGCTGAAGATGTGACCACCCTCAAGGCCCGCGTCGCCCAGCTCGAGGGCGCCCTGATGGCTGCCGACTCGGAAATGCAGGAAGTCGTCAGCCGTATGAACATGGCCCAGATCGAGGTCATGACTCTTCAGGAGGAGCGCGAGGAGGCGGTTCGCCAGACCAGGAAGCTGCAGAAGATGATGGAGGAAGAGAGGGTCAAGGTGTTTGAAGAGCGGTTCAAGAGCTTTGCGGGCGCTACGGAGGTCAGGGCTTAGGAGACTGAACCTGTTTGTGATGAAAAAGGAACAACAACAGCAACAGTAAGGCAGAACAAGAGGTATAAAGGTGATCATGGCTATGATTATAGAAAGTTGAGGGAAGGATGGGAGAGGGGGGTACAGATGGGGTTGGGTAGGGTGGTGTTTTGAGACATCGTTTTTTTGGCCCTTTGGGTGAAGGGGGAAGCAAGAGCATTATTTTTTGGATTCTGATTGCATAGCATTGGGGGCTGATATTTCTCTTCTTGTCCCATCATCGGACATTATACCATTTTTTACTTATTCTTCGAACTATATTATATATAGGGTTATCTTGGGAGGGCGCGCGCGCGCTTCAAAAGCATGGGAGGAGAGAGAGAAGTGCGCAAAAGCATTGTATAACATACCAACGCAGGTTTGGACAAACTCCTGCCCAATGTACTATCGTATGTCTATATTAGACCTAAATCTTAGTTACAAGCATCAGAGATAGAATGGTCTTGTGGATAGGTTGGCGGTGGTGTAATGTTATGGTATCATTCGACAATGAGAACAATGATTGTCGAAGACTGATTCGTTCTGTCTGTTCTTTGTGAGTGTTTTCTACAAGATTACACTGCCCAAAGGATGCCGAAGTTAATTTTTTCTTCCACCTCTTGTATCATTGCATGTCCATCGTCATCGCTGGTATTCAGTTCCATTCGTTTGCATCACAACAAGGTGCATTTACTATCACCATCACCACCATTACCGTTCTCTCTCATAGACTTCCGAATATGATTTTGTGATTGTTAGAATGGTCTCATGACCGAAAATATCAAAAAGAAAAGGAAAGGGAGAAAAGAAGTCAGGATGGCGAGGGAGGTCACAGAAAAGCAAAAAAAAAGATGGGATTGCCAGGAATCGAACCTGGGTCCTCTCGGATCCGTTGTATGTCGAATTTGACCACAACGAGAAGTACTGACCACTATACTACAATCCCTGTTATTGTTGAAGATTCGCTTGCGAAGTTGTGCCTATATTTTCAGCTTGCTCTTTTTTCGATATCTTCGCCATCCCCCTTCTTTCACTTCCATTGTCCTCCCACCTCCTACTGTATCCATCCTCTACTTATTTTCCTAACATCCCCCAATAATTCCCAAGTTACTTCTTTATCAGCTTTCAAACAGCATTCAGTTTGGTGCGAATCATCGTTTTGATTCACCTAAAAAGGGCGAGTGTTCACCTGGCTGATRCGGTTAAGAACGCAAAGAAACATCCACCTTCCGTCCTCACCAAGTCCAAAAAAAAAAAAAAAAAAAAAAAAAAAAAAAAAAAAAAAAAAAAAAAAAAAAAAAAAAAAAAAAAAAAAAAAAAAAAAAAAAAAAAAAAGAGAATCGGAAGACCTAGACAACACACCAATCATCAGCACCACAGTTCCCATCCGCATTTCCCCACAAACAAAGTCAAACAGACAACCCCCAACGTTCTCAGAGGTGCAATTTGTGTCAATTTGAAGTCTTGATTCTCAAGTCATCGGTCACCATGTCTGGTATACACAGGTTCCTTCTACTCAATTCCTAGGGATTCATCATGCGAACGTTGAGGTTATTGTCGAGTGTCTAACCAACAAACAAAGTTCCGTTGGGAATCGAACCCGGAGCTGATGAAGATGTTGGAAATCACTTACATATGTCTTGGGGGAGGAGAGTGACGCTTCAGACCGCTGCACCATGAGTGACTTCCGTTCATCTCACATGGGGCTGCTGCTGCTGTTGGGAAGGGGACTTGGAAAGAAGTGGTTATATGGGCAATGTGAGTGTTCCTTCCTGGGTTGGGAAGTAGCGGTTGGTTATCGGCCTGGGAGATTGGGGGAGGGGGTGGAGGGACGTCAAAGGAGAAAGGAGGAAGGGACATGGGTGGTTGGAAAAGAGAGAGGAAGGAACGATACTAATCATGACCGAACAGGAAAGCTGAGTGTTCATCATGACAGTGAGAGTTTCAAGCGGGAATTGAAGCAGAAACAGGTCTTTACGTCATCGTGATTAAGATTATCGGTGTTAGATACAAAAGAAAGATGTTAAGTCAAGTTGGAGATGACAAAGATTATGGCTCCCTTCCCACAACCAAAAAGCGGCCCCATTTCAAAACACCAGATGTCCAGATCCCCTCTTATTTTCAGCTCCAGAACTGTTCGTTACTGATAAAAAGCAGGCTGTCCACTCCCAAGCACAACCCCCGAATCCTTCGTATCCTCTCTCGTGAATACCCTTGCGCCAGCCGCCGTAGCCGTAGGACTCGCACTCCTCCCAACCTGCTGCGGCTGCTGTCTCAGCTGCGTATTAGAGAACATGCTCCCCGTCTCACCGACGCCATCCATGATGCTTCCTGCTCCTCCTCCGTCAATGCCCACTTCCCTCGCCAGTTCCACATAGTCATAAGCAAACTCGCCAATCTCGGAATCGTCTATGCCCAGCACCTCTGCCGCCTCCGACACCCTCAGGCTGAGGCCCGGGATATGGTCCAGTGCGAACACGATCAGAGCCGTCATGACGAAGGAGTAGACCCCGCCGGCGAAGGAGCCTGCTAGCTGGAAGATTATCTGCTTCCAGTTGTGGTCGAGCCAGCCGCCGTCAATGTTCGTGACGCCGTCCAGGTGAGTGATGTCCTTGGACGCAAAGATGCCTGTGAGGATGTTGCCGACTAGACCGGCGACGGCGTGGACGGCAAAGGTGTCGAGGGCATCGTCGATGTTGCAGAGGAACTTGATCTTGGTGCCGTACTTGGCTAGTCCGGCTCCGAGGATGCCGAACGGGACGGCTGCCCAGACGGGGACGAATCCTGGATTGTCACTCGTCGGTAAACACGGTCATTCTCTCTCAAAGGGAAAAAGAAGAGGAAAAAACTCACCACTCCCCGGCGTAATAGCAATCAACCCAGCCACCACACCACTACAAAACCCAACAGCCGACCACTTCCTCTCCAGCCTCCAATCCAGCACGCACCACGTCACCCCTCCCACACAGGCCGCCAGGTTCGTCGTCGCCGCCGCCACCACGGCCCTCAAATTCGCCGCCAGCGCACTCCCCGTGTTGAACCCGAACCAACCCACCCACAGAAACACGGTCCCTATGATGACACTCGCAACATTATGCGGCCTATAATTCAGCTCGTGCGTCCCATGCCCCTTCCGCTTGCCCAGCACCATTGAGTACGCCAGCGACGCGCATCCGCCCACCACGTGGACAGGAGTGCCGCCGGCCCAATCCAAGGCGCCCATGGCATAAGCCCAGCCGCCCTGCCCATGGGGGTTCCACGTCCAGCAGGCTACAGGATCATAAACGATCGTCGCCCAGACGAACATGAACACGACGCAGGGTAAGAGGCGRCCCCTCTCGGCCGCGGCGCCGGCGGCCAGGACCACGGCGATGGCGCTGAACAAGCTCTGGTAGAGAGCAAAAAGCAAAACGGGGATCTTGTGCGGGGATTCGGCAACCTTTTGGTCGAGAACACCAATAAAAAAAGCGTTGGATAAGGTCCCGATGAAACCGGAGAATGCGACATTGCGAGAGAAGGAGAGCGAGAACCCCCAGATGAACCACTGGATCGAGGTGACGGCGCAGGCGAGGATGGAGATGAAGATTAGGGAGAGGGCGGATTTGCGTCGTGAGAGACCAGAATAAAAAAAGCCGACGCCGGGGATCATGAGCAGAACCAGGGCGGTGCAGAGGATGAGGAAGGCGATGTCGCCGTCGTGGTAGAGGGTGCTTGGGTCATTTCTGCTGGGGGGAGAGGTAGATGTAGCTGAGTGTGCGGCGGCGGCGGATGAGGTAGCCGATGCCGATGGAGTTGATGTTGATGTTGTTGTGGTGTTGTTGGCCATGACTGGCAAAAGACTCGACGGTCGGTCGGTCGGTCAAGTCGATCAGTCAACTTTCGGGTTAAGTCCGTAAGGGAAAAAAAACAGAAGGGAATCAATCACTAGATAGATGGCAGTGATATCTTTTTGAAACATCAGAGTTCGACCAACAAACAACTTGACCCAAACTCCGGGCCAACCCGAAAAGAAAAGTCATCATAAAACCAAAGGGACACCAGGGATGCCAGGCAACACCAAACCCAGTCTGCATGATACGACATAAGAAGCGGAACTTGCCCTCCTTACTTTTAATCAAAGAGACTTGCCGTACAGACAGACAGATAAACAAAGACCTCCCGTCGGACGCAGAAAAAGAACTACTACCAAAAGAGCGGTAGGTATTGACATTCGGAATGCAACAGACCTCCTTACATAACACAGGAACAACTCAAAGACTCTTTCGAGAAGAAGGTTAAAGGAGCGGTAAGTTCCAAGCAGTTCGTGGGGACAGGGAAGATATTATACATGCCGAACATGTACTATGTGCCGTGTTTGCTTCTCTCCCTCGCGTTCATGAGACCCCGGCTTGGTTCGAGCCTGGTTACATACCATGCTTGGGTGCCGCTTTAGGGTTTCTGTCATTTGTAATTCTCGAGATTTCTTTTTAGACGGGCTGCTACGTTACCTAACATTGATGATTTCGACTCGACTTGGGCGCGTGTGATGGATCGAGTGGTGCGTAACAGGTATGTGGCTTATCGATCGATGTTGCCCTGCGTGGTGGATAAAGTTTAGAATTAAAAGTCAAAAGTCGCACGGATTTGGCAAGTATAAATCTGGGTGAGATTGATGCATGCAGCTTCGTCGTCGAAATTCGAAATTGGGTCTGGCTGGAAAGAACGTGCGTGAACAGAAAAGAGGTGAAATTTGTTGGCGGGTGGATGTTGAAAAAATACGAGGAGAAGGACGGGGAGGTTGTGGTAACAAAAGGCACAGCAGAGTCCAATTCCGACCATGCTGTCTTCTTCTTCCTTCCGTCATCTCTGGGCAACAACGAAAAGGTGCGGAATAGGAGTCGCATGCGTCAATGATGGAAACCACTCTGTGAGTACCTCTTGAATGTACCTTCCTCGGATGGAGATAAACCCACACCGTCCAAAACCCAAAGCAGCAGTCTCAACCGACCGCCATACATCACTCCTTTCCCATTCCGCGCCGACGAGAGTAAACAGAGCTCGGGCAAGCGGGATCGCCCAACCTAGGTACCTCTAGTGTACCCAGCGCCGCATTCCTCCACGCGATCTCCTCCACCTCTTCCCTTCACCAGGGGCACTCTGAGTGAACATCGCTACTTCCTACCTACCTACCCTCAACCTCCCTCCCTCCTAACGCCTCCATCGCCCACCTTCTCAACCCCCACTACCCTCGCCCCCTCCATACTCACCACCAAATCACCCTCCCTTCTCCCCACCCTCCCCCTTAACAAAGCCCCCCTAACCGCCTCCAACCTATGCGTAACCATCAAAACCGTATACTTATTCTCCACAAACTCCCTTTTCAGCACCTCTAGCACTTTTCGTTCTGTCTTCTCATCCAACGAAGCCGTGATCTCATCCAGCAAAATAATCGGCTGCACGATATCCGGGGTACGGAAGCCTGGTGTGCGGAAGAAGCAGATGAGAGGAGGTCGGGATCACCGGCCATGTCTCGTCGTAGGTTATCTGCTTGGGTTTGTTCAACTAAAATACGCATACGTCGCGCTTTGATGATGGCGCGGGAGAGGGAGAGGAGTTGGAGGTGGCCGGTGGAGAGGGCAGGGAGGAGGGAGAGGGGAGTGTCGAGGATGGGGTGGTGGGGAGGGTATGGAGAGGGGGTGGTGTTGGTGTTAGCGAGGAGAGGGCTGGTTTCGTCGATGACTGGGTGCTCTGAATCTGGGTAACTATTCGAGGAGGACGATGAGAGATGGGACCATAAGCCGAGCATTTGAAGGACTGATATCAGATCGTGGTCAGGGAGCAGACACGTTGGGTCAAGGTTGAAGCGGAGGGATGCGTCGGGCAAAGTGAAAGGAGTCCTGGGTGACTGTGATAAAGGCGGTTTCCCGAACGATATGCAGAGGGGCTTGACGAACATCCTGGCTCTCTACGCGGATTGTCCCCTCACGGATATCAATGAGGCGAAGCATCGCAAGGAGGAGGGAACTTTTACCGCTGCTTGTCCGTCCGCATATGACAACCACTTGGCTAGAGGTAACTTCGAGGTTGAAATCCTGGAATGCCAAGGGACCATTGCTCGAATATGATGCAGACTCCTTCAAAACGAATTAGTCCGGGCTCGCTACCATAAAGATCAGGAGAGGGCCATCTGGTAAAGGGTCTGGGGGTTGTACTAATGTGGCCAGGCCAGGGGATGGAAACCGGCTCTTGTGGTGTATCTTCCTCTATGCTCTTCAACCGCGAAATGGCGCCGAGGGAGACCTCCAGGTTCGTCCACGAATGCACCAAGCTCAAGAGCGTGGCATTGGCAGCGATAATGACCGAAAGGGCGACGCCAACCTGGCCTCCTGTCACCGTGCCCTTCGAGCTGACTGCGAGAAAGATCGTGCCGACGGCTACACCTGCAACGAGAAGATCAAGAACAACATTAAGCCACCTGTTAAGACAGAGCAACAGGTAAAAAGGACGCTGGCTTAGGTCGACGACATGGATGTTTTCTACCGCGACTTCGGTTCGCCAGCCGAACGCCCGGATTGTTTCGATACCCTGGACGGTCTCAAGAAGAAACGAGTTCACAGCCGCCCGGCTCTCGAGCTCAAGAAGTCGGAGTTGGCGCGAAGTGCGCAGGTAAACCTTCTGGATTACGTACACAACGACGGCACAGATAGGAAGGGTAACGGCCATGATGGGCTGAGCAGCAAGTAGCAGAGACGCTTGCACGATCATCTTGAACACTTGGGTGGCGAAGGCCATGACGGCTGGCGCAAGCGTCTTGTCCACGAGCTGTAGGTCTTGACTGAAATAGTTCAGAAGAACGCCGGTGTCTGCCATCGAGAAATAGAGCAGGGGTGCGTGCATGATGGTGTGCAAAAGACTCCGATGAAGAGCCAGCCCGGAGGTTGGGGCAATTTGAAAGACGGTCGACAGCATTGTGTCGTTCGTAGATATCCAAGCCATCAGGTATAGGAGGGCATAGCCTAGCGCGTAAAAGACTGTGCCTCTCTTGCTGGCCGAATCGAGCTCGTCGTTCTGAGTCCACCACTTGACCCAGTACTGGGGGAAGGTGATGAAGAAGGAGTACGATGCCGTACAAGCTACCATTAGCAGGATGTTCAGGGCCCGGCATTGGAGAAGTAATACCCTATATGGCTTTGTTAGCCCCCTCGACTCTCCTGGGAGAAGTTGGTACGTACAGTACAGCGACAAATCGCCCTGTGAGCGTCTCAGGTCATCTGGGGACAATGTCGGTGAGCGTCGCGTCTTTATCCTTATTTACCGCGGATGGCTTCACGTCTTCCTTATTGGCGGTATCCGCAGCATTTCCATGGACGTAATCGGTAATCTGTTAGCTCCTGTCCCTCAGCTCTTCCCAAGTGCCTTGTTCTATGATGCGTTTTTCGAGAATGACAACATGGTCACTCAGATCTACATTTTTGGCTGGGACGAAAGTCAGTAGGGTTTGTCCC
Organism: Neurospora pannonica FGSC 7221; assembly: GCA_009805235.1. Classification (NCBI taxonomy): domain Eukaryota; kingdom Fungi; phylum Ascomycota; class Sordariomycetes; order Sordariales; family Sordariaceae; genus Neurospora; species Neurospora pannonica. The sequence goes on along the minus strand of RANY01000458.1, from coordinate 19,510 downwards.
AGCTTATGTAGTCGATGAATGACTTACTGGAACTCGTTATCCAAAACACCGCGGCGTTCAGCTTTCGGAACAACCCTTTCGGTCCAAGAAGGTTTTGAGCAACCTGATCTCTAGTCTTCCCATCAAGCGCGCTGAACGGATCATCAAGCACCACCATCTTACAGCGATGAAAAACGGCACGCGCCAGAGCCTATACGTAGTGCAGTTTGTAAAAGTTAGCCAAACAGCACCACTCAAAGTTTCTTCTCCTTGTTCAGTTCTTACTGCACGCTGTCGTTGACCACCAGACAAGTTCATCCCGTCAACCCCCACCACCGTCTCATCACCATCAGGAAGGGCAGCCAAATCCTGGTGAAGACAGCATGCCCGAATAACAGCACGATACCACTCGTTACCGAAATCGCCGTATCTGGCCATTGACCCACAAATGACTTGCTTGATGGTCCGATTGGGCAGCCAAGGGACTTGTGAACAGTTGCAGTATTCCACGTAGTCTGGCTGCTTTTGAGGTTGCGAGCGACATACCTGCTCACTCGAGAGCATACTGCCACAGATAGGTAAGTGACCGGCCCTGCTAAGGAATTCGCATCTTACTCTAGATAAGCAGACTCACCGATGATGATAACATGAGGCACCGGCCATAGCCATCCAACTTGCTTGGCCAAGAGGACACTTCCAATGATTACCTCAACCAACAGGGCCCAGGATTCAGGTAGCATTCTTGGGGCATCTTCAAGGGCACTGACGTCTGTTGATGCAACGGCCACTGTCTTCCCTTTGCTGTATGGCTCACGACGAGCGAGCAACGAGTGTTCATGGACCAACCCAAGCAGGGCACCTCGAATTATGACCTGTAGTCGGGTTAAGCCTTGTTGATATACCCTCGTTGATAGCTAGGGAAGCCGTTAGTGCCAGTTAGGTACACTGGTGAATAGACATTACCTTGACATACTGCAAGACCAATGTAGACGATGGCGGCAATGAAGACTAATAGATAACCTTTATCCTCGTTGGTTTCCGGGGATTGCACATATTCAATGGCGTAGCGAATCAATACCGGCGGGCCATACCGAAAGCCGATGACGAAAAGTCGCGGGACAATGACTGTTAGAAAGGGAGTACGAAGACATTTGAGCAGTACCAACGCTAACGGAGATGAAGCTAAGAGACCATTAGCATATCAGAGTTATGACTGAATCCACAGCTCATACTTCCAATATCCGGAGAGCGTTTGCAGAATCGACGCTCGAAGACTTCCAGACGCCAATTTATGGTCAACCCTTGGGAGTTTCTCATTCACACAGAACCATCCTATAGCCTTCCTTAAGGACAGGACTAATCCAAGAGACGAACGCCCTGCTGAGAACGCTGGCTCTCTCCTCTAGCGAGCCATTGCCGCTTTCTTCTTCGTCCAAAACGCTTTCTTTGCCCAGACACTCGACGTAGACAACCACAGTCTTAGCTGCCAACTGCCACCCGATGATAATGCGGTCATGATTGTCAAGATAACGCAGAGAAGGTATTGTAAGCTGTACCGAGTCGCAAAGACCAGAAATTAAGAGGTAGAAGAGGATAAGGCTTGATGGCTTAACAGACCTCCGGTGCTCTAACTGAGAGAGGATCACGAGGCCTAGTGAAGCCGCTGGAAGAAGTGCTACTAAGACCGGACTAGTGACCACCGATGTCGAGATAAGGACATACGCGGTGACAAGCTGTTGGACGAAGAAAAAAGTCGTTATGACCTGTTGAAAGTGTAAGTACTCTACCGCTTTCTTCAATTCTAGGCAACCCATTGAAAAGGGAAAATACCAATTTGAGGTACTGGCGCCAGTTGGACCTGACACTGACTGGTCGTTGTTGAAGTTGATACAGCCGTCCTGGGAGTAGGACGATGAACAAGGCAGAGATGGCATAGCGAACTGACCAGAGCCAAGTCTCTAGTTCTTTGGCATCAGTGAGGGTTGCCATCTCAAGGTGAGTGACGTTGGACATTCTCATCGCCGAGTATTGGGCGAAGATGACATGACAGAAGATGTTGACGAGAGAGACGATGAAGCTCAGTTCAAGGAGTTGTAGACTTCGCATATCTCAATGTTGAAAAGTGATACGCGGCGCGTCTTATTGACACGACGGACATGTGTCCTGAGGTGCTTACCGTGGTATTCCCGACGGTGGTAGTTGTCTGCTCGTGTTCTTCGCCTTCCACATTCGGAAGCGACCTGACAACGAACGGCCCTTTGCTGCCTATGTTCACATGTGCCAGTAGCATTTGGTAAGATGAAGTTGACGTGTCAAGTGTTCGTTGTAATCCAGTGTATCCTCCATATCATCGTGGAGTGAAGTTCAACAGTTTGGTCATGATGGATTCGAGGAAACGAGTCTCGCTGTGCTTTCACCACTTCTGAAAAGGAACAAGATGATGTTGCACCGCTCCTGTTACCGATAGCGCGGTACCTGCTGATGAGCCAGGTCAGCCCAGGAACAGGTGGTAGATCACTAACTCCAAAGCGTGTTGGCTTGCATGCTGCCTCGTGGTGATAGTGGGCCACTGTCGTCTCCAGTGGATCAGTGTGCTGTGTGCACTTAAAAACCCCGGTGCCCATCATTTCGAAGGCCGGGGCCGGGGGCCGTTACTGACGTCGTCGAGGAGGTGATCATTTTGTATCCAACCTCAATTCTTCTCAAACCATTGAGAGCCGTATAGTTCCATGCCCTTGACTGCCACCTACAAGGGGACTGGAGCTGAAAAGGAGAAAAGATCGGGCAGTGAACTGCATCCCTTCCAGTCATTGAGCCGTCCAAGCCAAGTCGGTCTGAGCTGAATTGCGGTAAAAGCCAATAACTCACAAAGACTCGACACCGCTTCGACTGGAAGCCTCATGACCGAGGAGATGAGCAGAAGCAGGTGTGCGAATGCCAATTGAGCAAATGACGGAGACAGCCCAGCATGAAGACGGGATGAACGAGCTGCACCCCGCCACTTTGGAGGGAGGAACCTGCAGTGAGGTGAAAAAGGGGAAAACTGGACCTTAAAAGGTTGCTCTGTGTCGGGACCGCCTGTGACTTCCACCGCACCCGTAAAAACCTGCCCTATATTTCAGGGCTACAAGCACCCGCCCAGCCAAGGAAACGCACCACACCAAGGAAGGCACAACGGACAGTGCACCTTCCACTCTTCCTATCCAGGCTGTGCTGCCCGCCCACGGCATGGTTCACTCGACCCGACCCGAAAAAAAAAAAGAGCAAAGCCCGGGCAAGAGCAGAGGTGCAGCTGGCCACAGCAAATTCAACCACAACGAAGTCAACTCGACAGGGACCAAAATCAATTGTGCACTTCTCAACCTCGACCAGTATCGCGGCACATGTTGTTCGCACCATGAAGGGCTTGCTCTCAAATGGCTACGAGCACATCCGTGACCCGCTCGAGACGAGCTGAAGGTCTGCGTCATCCGCATTCGAGCAACACTGTCACCTACCGGTCGCACTCGTCACCGCAGAACCACGCCGCCCACACCCAACACCCGCTCGCGAACGCGAAGTCCGAACAATCCCCTTCCCCAATCAAGCAGAACGCCGCCACCACCACGGCCCATCAACGCAACAAGCGATCGCTTGAGCCCGCCGCTGCCCGAGAATGTGATCCCGTTGCTCCCAAAAAGGCTCGATACGAGTTTGCCGTTGAGATACCTGCCCGGCCGTCATTTCGTCAATCGACTTCAATTGAATCGCGCGACGCGAAGCCCCCGACGCCAGCCCCTAACCCGAAGCCTGTCGTCACTGTCACTGCGGCACCAAAGCCCCCAAATCCCTCGCGTGCCCCTCCCACCACTGCTGCAAAACCCAGCACAACTGCCACAAAACAACCATCGGGCCTTACACGACACCAAGAAAAGGTTGTCAATGGCTTGAAGCACGAATTGAGCAGACTGAACCCAAATGCTGCCGATACCATCAAGGAGGGCGGTCGCAAATTACGATCGCAAGAAGGCACTCGCTTCAAGAGCGAGCTGGCCGCCTATTTTCCCGACTATGATGAGGTAATCGGCAATGACCCCAAGGAGCAGCGTAAGTCACAACACTGCCCACCCCTTTTTTTCAACCCTGGGCGACTTTGGTCTTGAACACACCGGCCATCAGCATGGCTCGCCGAGCAATCACTAACGTCGATGGGTTGTCTGATAGACCTCCTGAATCTCGACACCCCAATTGTCATTGGCAGCACCAGCGGCGGCTTCCGGCCTCGTCCGATCGAATCTTATCCCATCCGAGGTTACGGTGATGCCCTGTTTACCGATCTCTACGATTCCCAGACCATCAACTTCAGCTTCTTGGAAACCCAACACAAGGGGAAAGCAGCACTGAAAGATGATCCGTTGCCGGATTCGCTCTACGAAACAGCTCACAAAAAGGCAGAACGCTTGGAACGCTCAATACGGAACTCGGAAAAGGGACGAGCTCAACATGAGAAGGACCAAATCATCCGACTGCTGGATGCCTTGCAGGGCCATGACTGGCTGCGGGTAATGGGCGTCAGTGGGATCACAGAAGGTCGTAAGAAGCAGTTCGAGCCGGCCCGGGAGCACTTCATCAAAGGCTGCCAAGCCATCCTCGAAAAGTTCCGGAGATGGGCGGCCGAAGAGAAGCGCAGAAAACGGAAAAAGGACCGGACAACCAATGCCGAGAGCGGCGGAAAGGGCGGCAAGGGCGGAAAGGCCAACAAGCCGCAGGGCGGAGGGAAGAACGGAAAGCGTAAGCACGAGGATGCAAAGCATAAAGTTGAGCTTAAGGATCATCGAAAAGATGAAGATGCGGCCAAGCATAGGGTTATTGCTGACAGTGATGAGGAAATGGAGGATCGAGAACAAGACACGGGCGAATCTGACGGCGATCCACCAGACGAGAGCGACGTCGACGCGTCCATTGCAAAGCAGCTTCGTGAAGAGGCAATCGCCGCGGCGAAGAAGAAGCCGTCTAAAAAGGGCAAACGTCCAGCCCCACCTCCACCACCGCCCGAACCAGAGCCCGAACCATACAAAGAGTTTACCTCGTTCTTCAAGAAGCCATACCAGCGAGATGCCGCGCTCAACAAGAACAGGCGAAGGGGCAGAAACGTGCTGGCCTGGGGTCAGCCGGTACCCGATGGCGATGAACGAGAATTTGCGCTCCCACAGGATATCCTGGATGAGGAGACGTTGAAAGCCCACGCAAGAAGAAAGCGTAGGGACAAGAGGGGGAAACATTGAACATCTCACACTTTTCTTATTTCTTATCTGGGCATTGAGAGTGTTCTCGGCTGGCGTTAGGTGGTCATTAAGGGATAACAAGCCATGGTGTTTATTTACTTCATAGCCGGGCAGTCTTGTTTTCGTCTTAATCTGGTGTTTGGGTTCTGGGTATTCCCAATGTAGGATTAGCCCGGGATGCTTTAGTTTGGTCTCACACTCTTCATATCATCGTGATACACATCATTACTTCTAAACAAACGATAGCACGGCATAACCACTTTGAGAGTTTGATGGTGACCTGAGTTGGAGACTCGGCAGGAGAATTGCAAGGATAATAGTGTGTTTTGTTTCTTTTCTAGACGTAGTTTTCTATATTTGTAACACAAAAAAACCGCCAATTTTGTTATCTTGACGTTGAAACCTTGTTGATATCGGTCGGTTTCAACACCGAGCTCACCGCCATGTGACGACATCATCGGCAGCTTGGAGGATGGAACATTGCGGGGCCACGAGCGCATTGAAAGCACTGACCAATCAAAGAGTCGAATTTGGTCAAGGGCGCCCAGAACCACTGGCGACCCACACGGACGCTGAGCGCATGCCAAGACCGAACCTCAAAAAAGACAAAACATAGCAGTTCGGCGCGGCAAAACTCCGGCACTGGCTCGACGACGTTTCTTGGCTTTCAGTGCTCCTGCACCAACGCAGCAACGGTCGTCGAGGGCAGGCAAGCAGTGACCCAGGTCCGTAACATTTCAGTCGCAAGTCGCAACGCGGTAAAAAGGTACCTCTGACCTGTGTCCGCAACCACACGTCGACCATCTCCAGGACCTCCAATTTTGGTCCGGATTCTGATTTCTTTCATTTCAGGTTTGCTGCAGTGCAGTGGACTTTTGTAATACGGACAAATCCAGTCCACCAGTCATCCTCTAGACGCGCGCACGTCTGGTCAAAGGACGTGAACGTGGTCGTGTTGGTGTAGTCGCGACTGCTGCTATTGTACTGAATTGAAGGTACCTCCACCCGTACCTGTAGGTGCCTGACCGATTGCGACTCTGGAAACTCGAACCCGCGACGGGACTCTGGAAGGAAGCTTTGAACGACAGGTCCGGTCGCCTTTTGCTTTGCTCTTCCTCTGTCACCACCAGAACTCCCACCAGAACCACCCATCGGCCTTGCGACGTCTGTCCACGGTTACGATCGTTCAACTTCCTCCTCGCAGAATAGCACCCTTCTGTCCTGCACCGGCGAACCTCCAACTCCTGCACTCGCGCAACTCAGCCCCGCCGTATCGCGCAGTCATAGATTAACAAAATAATACAATCCCGATCATCAGAGGTAGCGTCCAACCCGTTGCGCCTGTGACCATCGACCGGCCTTTGCTCTAACAAGCTACCTCTATACGTCAGTCCGCATAGTCCATTGCAGCCGAGATAACTTCGATTTCGCGGGGTCGCTTCCATGCGCCACCTCTTGCCATGACCGAGTGAGCCTTGTCGGCCTGTCTAAGCTTTGCCAGGTCGAGCTCTTGCAAGTTCACTTTCCCTTGAAACCGACCTCGACATCGCCCTCTCCTTCGGCTCTCCGCTCTCCTCGACATTCCACGACGTTCCCCCGATCACGCGAGCGACGCCCTACTTCTTACCAAACCACTGCGTCCATCATCTTGTCGGCCTGAGTGGCCACACAGCAACTTCCAAAATGTCAGGACTCGAGAACGGAGATCTGGCTCTCGCCAGTATGACGAACGCCCCCGACCCTGTTGCCGCTGCCGAGCCGTACGCCATCCTGAGGCAAGAGGTGGAGCTAGACATCAACTTCAGGGAGAAGAGCGTCAGCGGCATTTGCACATTCAAGATCTATCCCCTGGTTCCCGACCTGGAGGAACTCGTCCTGGACACGCGACAATGCGAAATCGACGTCACAAACATCACAGTGGACGGCTACAAGACACGGGCACAGACTCATGACCCATACGATCGAATGGAGCCTCCCACGAATGCTCAAATCGGTGCCACTCAGCATCACATAATGAAGAAATGGATGGCGCCACTACTGCCAGAGACACGCCGCCAGGCTCCCATTGTGGAAAGGGCAGAGCAGCTTAACATCAGTGTGCCGGCTGATGGGTCCCTCAGGATTCGTCTCCGCCCAGAAGCTCTTATCCAGGACGCTGAGCCAAAACGCATTCTCAAGCTCAAAACCGCCAAGTCGGTATCGGACAATGCGACAGGCCTCTCAGACCCGAATGAGGAAATTACGGTGGTTGTGCCTTTCAGGTCCAAGACAATTAGAGATGGCCTGCACTTTGTTGGCGTTGAGGAAGGTGATCTGAGATACCCCCACGTTTACACTCGTCATTCACTTGAGCCTGGTACGGCGTCTTGCATCTTCCCTTGCCTCGATGATCCCGGTTCCAGGCATTCCTGGACAATCAAAATCACCTGCCCAAGGACGCTGGGGGATGCCTTTGCACAGCCTTTGGCTACCCAGTCTGCCCTGTCGACTCTTCTGGATGGCAGTCGGAAACGCAAGGCCTCAGACATTTCTACACACCAGCCTGGCTCATCTTTCACCGAAGAGGACAAGCTAAGGGAGATGACCGTGGTCTGCTCTGGCAATCTTACTGGCGAGCAGATGCACCCCAAGGATGAGCACAAGAAGACCATGATTTTTGAGTGCGTTAACACCGCTGCTAGGCACATCGGTTTCGCCGTTGGCCCCTTTGAGCACGTTGATCTCGGGGCAGAGTTTAGAACTGAGGAGGCGGATGAGAAGCTCGGGGCTAATGCAGCCAGAATTCACGGCTATTGCCTCCCCGGCCGTATCGAGGAAGTTCGGTGGACATGCCAAGCCGTCGTGGCTGCTGCCGACTTCTTCGCCCCCGAGTTCGGCCGTTATCCTTATGAAGCCTACAAGATGTGCTTTGTCGAAGACTTGGTTCACGACACGGCGGTTGCAAACTCCTTATCCTTGTGCAGTACGCGTTTGCTGTACCCCGAAACAATCATAGATACGGATATTGAGGTTACCAGGAAGCTCGTCCATGCCCTCGCCAGTCAGTACGTGGGGGTGCACATCGTGCCAAATGAGCGGTCCGACACTTGGCTTATCATTGGTCTCCAGTGGTTCATGACGGATCTGTTCATGAGGACCATCTGCGGAAACAACTGGTATCGATTCCATATCAAGTCGCTTTCCGACAAGCTTGTCGAGGCGGATGTGAGGAGACCCTCATTGCATGCTCTGGGCGATTATCTTCACCTCGGCGACTTTGAGCTCGAGTTTATGGCGCTCAAGGCGCCACTTGTCCTTTACATCTTGGATCAGCGCATGTCCAAGATTCCTGGCTCGACAGGTGTCGTCCGGGTCTTATCCCAGATGGTCTCGGCAGCTAATATCTCCAACACGGACCCCAAGGCTACTACCCTCTCTTTTCAGGACTTCCGTCGATGGTGCGAGAAACGCAGTCAATACGTTCCCGATGAGCTTTGGGATCAATATGTGTTTGGTGCGGGTTGCCCGAGACTGGATATTCACCAAAAGTTCAACAAGAAGAATCTGAACGTCGACATCCAAATTTTACAATTCCAAGGAGCGACCAAGAAAAGCATATCAAAGGACGAATTCTGGAGGGAGTTGCAAGAGGAGATTCACCAGGTCTATGCCGGCGACGTTCCTAAGCTTTTCACTGGTCCATTCACCGTCCGAATTCACGAAGCAGACGGTACACCTTATGAGCACTACCAGCTGATTACCGAGAAAGATAAAGGTGGGACAAATTTGCAGATCGCGTACAATACGAAGTACAAGCGTCTCAAAAGGACCAAAAAGGCTATGGCCGCGGCTGCCAACAGCAATAGTGACAAGCACGAGATCCAGGAGGACGATGTCGTTTACTTTAACATGTTGGGCGATGTCCTGACCGGCCAAAAAGACATGGAGGACTGGGGGTTGCAAGACTGGGCTCCGGAGGTCCAAACCAAGATGGATCAAGAATCCTATGAATGGATCCGGCTTGATGCTAACATGGAGTGGCTTTGCTTCATGAAGACTGATATGCAGGAGTACATGTATCTGGCACAACTGCAGCAGGACAGAGACGTCGTGGCCCATCAGGACGCGATGCTCGCTTTCAAAAGGGAAAAGAGGCATGCGGTTCACTCGACGATCGAGACGCGGACGGTGATGGACCGTAGATATTACCATGGTGTCCGAGTTATGGCTCTGGAGGACCTTGCCAAGCAGGCCCATCCTGACCTGAACTATATCGGTATGGTCCATCTCATCCTTTGTTTCCGGAAGTTTTTCTGCAAGAAGGTACCAATCCCCGGCAAGAAGGATGCCTACAACTACCCCATCGCCCCCAACGATTTTACCGACAAGGGCCAGTATGCCATCCAGTGTGCGATTCCTGCGGTGCTTGCACGAACGACGGACCTGCAGGAGAAGGGAAGATGCTCCAAGAGGGCTCGGCAGTTCATCATGGAGATGCTCCTGTTTAATGACAATTCAGAGAATGAGTTTTCGGATCAGTTTTACATCGCCAAGCTCCTCGATGCTCTCACCACGTCTGTGATCCCGCAGAAGGAGATTACCGAGGGGTATCTTATCAAGAATCTGGATCCTTTCGACGATGACGATGCGGAATTCAAGAGTTTTATTGAGAAGACCATCGAAGAGATCGACAAGTTTCGCAGGATGGACGAATGGACCCTAACATACCAGAACATCTGGACGACAACGGCTCTTAACTGCAAGATGAGGCTCATGAAAGCTCGTGTCATCCCTGAATCGGCTCTCGACTTCGTTCAGTACCTCCAGGACGACAACATTGATCTTGTCCGGGTCAAGGCGTTCGAGTGCCTGGTTGAGCTTGGAATGATCTCCAAGCCCCCTATTCTCAAGCTTCTGCTTTCATACATGAGCACCGATAGCTCGCCCTTTGTTCGCGATCGGTTGTTCAAGGTCTTTTGCCGGGGAATCGCTGCCATTGCGTTTGGCGAGAACAAGGCTTCGACACAGGAACTTGAAGCTCTTGATGATGGAGGTCTCGTCATTGACCAAGGCGACGCAGAGATCCAGCAACGGAAGCTCGATGCAGTGCGTAGGGAGGACATTACCCACGCGCTCAATGCACTCAAAGAAGAGCTGAAGGGGAACACGGAGATGCAAATATCTATATGGAAGGCATTCAATTCTCCTGTCCTTGGTCTGCAGGAGAAGCGCCAACTTTTGGAGCTCTGCTCGGCCATGTTTGAACCGGAAGATTCTCTACTTGTTACTATCAAGTATCCCATAGTATGGAAGGCGACCCGCGACCCGACGATTGTTGCCACTACACCACAAATCCTTGGAACTCCGCCGAAGAAGAGGTGTGTCATCAAGTTCAAGTCGGAGTACCGGACGAACCCTAGGAGTAAGGATGTGGTTGCGATCGAAGCTCCACCGCCTCCGGCGCCATTACCGGCCCCGGCACCGTCGACCATCTTGTCGGCTTCCAGAGTGGAGATCAAGCCGCCTGAGAAGAAGACAATCGTGAAGCTACAATCACGGCCCTCGTACATTGCTAAACCTAGGGAGTCACCAGCCCCAGAGGCTCCCCCACCAGTACGGAAGGACTCTATCGCAGTGACCGTGCCTCCTCGGCCTTCTACTACTGCCGTTCCGCGCACTCCCTTGCCCACATCAGTTCCAAGTGCTCCCGCACCCAATCCACCCGTCGCTCAGCCTGTTGTCAAGACAGCTATGCCAAAAGCGACTTCACCCCCCCCCGTGCCTGCACCCAAACCCCAGCAGTCCAACGACGTCGCTGCGCCAAAGCCTAGCACTGTCATCTTGGGCAAGCCAAAGATCGTCAAGCAGGTCATCAAGCGCAAGAGTGACGAGTCACTTGAAAACCCTAGCCCGAAGAAGATCATCAAGACCAACAGCGACTCCTTCAGGAGCGACCCTTCTCGTAACAACTCGTTCAAGACAGACTCGGTGCGGGGCGAGTTCTTTAAGAAAGAGACTCCTCGAACCGAAGCTGCTCTCAAGAGCAATTCCTTCCGCGAATCCGCACCCCAGATTCCGTCTTCCCGTACATCCTCATTCTCCGTCCGCCCAAACGCCAACGGTCGGCCCTCCAAAGTCGTCACGGTACCATTTAGGAAATGGACCAAGTTATCTGCCCGCGCCCAGCGCAGCATCGACTACGAACAAAGTCAGCGTKAAAAGCAAATGCTTGCCGCCAGCGCCAGCGGCATCTCCGGCAGTCTCGCTACGCCTGTCCACAAGCGGTCGAGCGCCGCGGTGGGATTCAGCAGCGGGTCGGCGCCTTCATCCCCTAAGAGCCGGATGCAGTCGCCTGCTGGTAATGGGTACGGTTCGTCTGCGTCAGGATCGTATGGTGATAAGGAGCGGAGTAATAAGGATAGGGATAGGGAGAGGGAACGGGACAGGGACAAGTTCCGAGAGAAGGATCGCGACAGCGACAAGGAGCGATACCGTGGTGGTGCCGAGAGAGAAAAGGAGAAGTACAGGGAGAGGGAGCGGGACCGCGATAGTGATCGCGAGCGTGAGCGTCCTCGCGAGAAGGAACGGGAGCGCGACAAAGACAAGTATCGGGAACGAGATCGGGATAGCGATCGTGAGCGCGACCGACCCCGTGACAAGTACAGGGAGAAGGGAACCGACCGCGGCGATAGCGATAGGGGCGGCCGCACCACCGATAGTGACAGGGAACGGAACCGTGATCGGGATCGGTCAGATCGGGATCGGGAACGCGAGAGGAGTGACCGTGATCGCGAGAGGACTGACCGCGAGAGGGAGCGGATCCGCGACAAGTACCGTGATCGAGCGGACCGGGAAAGCGATCGGGAAAGCGGCAGCAGCTACAAGGATCGTGATCGGGAGCGTGAACGCGACCGCGACCGGGACCGTGATAGAGACAGGGACCGCGATCGTGATCGGGACCGTGAGCGTGACCGCGACAGGTCCTCCGGCTCAAGCCTGCTCATCAAAAAGGACAGAAAACCGTTGCCAGGATCAGGAGAGAAAGAGAGGAGACCATTGCCTTCTGGAGCGCCCCAAGAACGCGAAAAGGCGCCGCACCCTCTCAAGGAATCCCATTCCCCGATTCATCCGACTCCTGCTGCCACTGCTACGACCAATGGTGGTGAGCCAAAGAAGAAGATTATCAAGCTCAAGTTGAAGAGTAGTGGTAGTAGACTTGGAGGCGGTTCCGGTTCGTCGGCGACGCCTGGTGCTGGTGCTGGTGGTGCATCTCGTTAGACGCGAGGTAGAAAGAAGCAAGAAGAAGAAGAGAGAGAACGGGCAGAACGGGGAGAACAGGAAGAGCAGGGAGACAAGGGGGAACAGGGAGGACAGAAACGACTACCAAGGATAGTGATAGTTGGGAAGTATGCCTGGAAGGCAAAGGCATGGGCGAAGTATTCGCTTACGAGAGGAGTCAGATCAGATGGAGTTTAAATATTGGTTTCCCAGAAGTGGTGGAGGTTGGGGTGAGGTGAAGTGGCTTAAGCGGTGGAAGGGTCGAACAAGGAGGGGAGTTTTTTTGCTTGCAGGTTTAAAGGGTTCTCACGGAAGTCTCTGTATATCTAACTATATCTAAAAGACTGAAAAGGGGGGGGGGGGNNNGGGGGGGGCATAGCGGATTTTATAAAAGAATTATAGGCGTTTGTTCACCACTGTTGTTGGTTGGTATAGTTTTTTTGTGTTGCAGTGTTATAGCATAGACGAAAGCATAAAGCGTGTTGCAAACGAGCATTGATTGCTTTGCTGAACTGAAAGTGGTGAACCCCACCCACCTTTGTGAGACTCTTGAGATCCGTCCGTCGTTGTTTGGTCGAACTGTTAATCATGATTTCTTTCTGCCTTTAGTCAATGTACGTTCTTAACATACAGCTACATACCTAAATAACTCATTAAGGTATGAATGATGAGTGAGGCTACCTAGGATAAAGTAGGTTGGTAGATAAAAGCCAGAGAGAGAGAGAGAGAGCATTTCCGTTGTACCAAGTAGTAATAGAAACTAAACGGTAGGTAGGCCACAAAGGGAGACAGACCGTTGACATAAGCTGATATTCTTCCAACTGAAAAAAAAAAAAAAAAAAAAAGGAAAAAAAACAAGGAAAGGTATATCATCATATCTGGAGGGAGGAGATAGAAAACACTGAGACAAATTATTGCGCTTTATTACTACGCAAGGGTATTTATTACCTCTATTAACAAATGGAAACAACGCCCCCGAGTAACCAACTCTAAACCCCTGAAAGTATCCCAACCCGTGTCCACGCCGCAGTCCTCATTGAGACATTAGAACTATGTTTAGAGGTACTCAGGAGAAATCCATCTCCCCCAATCCTCGCTCTTTCATAGCTTCTTGCACCGAAGCCTTGATCACTTCTACCGCCTCTGGCCAGGTATATTTCCCTTTTTTGGCTGTCATCTTTCCCTTTTTCTTCTCGCTTATCCTTTCTTGTATCTCATTGTCATCGTTGTCGTCGCCATCGCCAACCCCATCTTCACCTCTAGTCGCCTCTTCTTCTCCCTTTTCGTCTCCCCCTTCTACTCCGTCTAGTCCATTCCCAGAACCCTCTCCCCCACCCTCAACACACCACTCCAACCACCTCACCAACCCCCTAACCTTCTCCATATCCCTCTCTAACGTAACCACCTTGAACAAATACTCCTCCAACACTTCCATATCAATCTTACTCGGCCCCCCCTGCTCCTCCGTCGACACGTACCAAGACCGAATCATCCTCCTCACCGCCGCCGCGTCCGTCACCTTCATCTGCCCGCCCGCAGGCAACGCCGCGGATTTGAAGGTCGCTTTAGCAGGGGGGCCGGGCCAGTGGATTCTGCGAGGATCGCGGTTTGTGCGGCCCCAGTTTGGTGGGGGGCCGAAAAGAGGGTGGTGACGGCCGGTGGCGCCGGGTGGTGGGATGAATTGCCGGTCGTCGTGAGGTTGGTTCGGGTTTTGCTGGTTGGGGAACTGGGGGTCGTGGCTGGTGTTGTTACCGCCCTGTCGTCGTCGGAGGAGGTAATGCTTCGCCGACTCAACGTCTACCGCGATCAGATTGACGTGTCGACTATGCTCTTGCTGCTCCTGAGCATGAGCAGCTGCCTCTTGAGCCTGCCGCTCGAGCTGTCGGCGTTGGCGGGCGTGGTCTTCGATTACCTCGCGCCGGACGTCTTCAGGGAGTTCGGAGAGGAATTCGGGGTCTAATGGAGGGAGGTCGATTTCGATGTCGACTGAGGGTTGTCGGGAATAATCGCCGGGACCCTGACCCTGACCCTGATTTGGTGGGCGGGCTGCAGTGATTAGGGAGGCTTGCCGGAGACCGGCTTTGAGGTCACGCTCCTTCTCTTTGAGATAGGCTGGGGGACGGCCGCGGCTGCGCTTGGTGGGCGGGCGAAGACGGTCGACGGGGCGGTTGATGATCCGGTCTTTTCGGGGAGATTGCGGGAGAAGGGTTTGTCCACCACCACCACCTCCCCCTTGAGGCTGTAGTTGGCGGCTTGGACCTGCTTGGGCCGTGTTGCGGCGATAGGAAGCCAGGACCTCGGCTTGCATTTCTGGTGGGAGAGCGTTGAACACTTCGAGGTCAATGTCGGGTGGGATATCTGGATGATTTGGAAGAGCTTTCCTGCTGACCGGTTGAGGAGGCACGGAAGCTGTGCGCTTGATGGGCTGTGCCTTCATTTGGTCTACTATCTTGGACCGAATGTCCTCTGGTAACTCAGCCAAAACAGATGGGTCGAGCTGAGAAGGCATGATAAACTGAGTTCCTCTGACGTTGAGCGGCGTCTTGGCCTTCTCGTCTGCCTCACCAGCTCTTGCGAGATGCAATGCTGGGTGAACTTTCGGTTTTCGAGGGGTGAGAGGGTCAGCGGCGATAGGATCCTTCTCATCATGTGCCGAAGAAGACCTATGTTTTCCCGGACTCTGAGGCTCATCATCATCAATGGCCTCAGCTTTCCTCTTTTTCGCTGAAGATATTGCTGCTGCACCAAAGCTTAGCCTCTTCTGGCTCCCCTGCGGTGCAGCGGATGGCTTTAAGGGTTCCAGCTTGGTCATCTGGACCCCCAACCCACGAAGGTCGCCCGGGCTGAACTTGTACGAGCGCAGAATAGCAATGGCTTCCTTTCCGATCACCTCTCCACTGTTGGTAGCAACACCGAAAGAGACGCTTTTGTTGAAGGTATCACATTTGCCGTGACCAAGGTGTTTTGGTGGGTCAAGAGGAGCATCAGCCGCTCGTCTCATAATCTTCATGGTCAGATGCTTTCCCTTGACGCCCTCATTCAACAACCGACGCTCCAGTTCCTTTGACAGGTTCCTGACGAACTCCTCTGCCTCCTCTTGGTTGACGAACCGGATGCCCCAGTTCACATCGGCCGACACTGACTTTCTGATGGGCTGCTCACCAACTTCGGTCCTGTCGATACCCCGCGAGTACTCCCACAACTTCTCTCCTGTTTTCGGGCCCAATGCCGAGACGAGTCTCTCCTTGCTGGTCTGTCGTATGTCTCTGACAAACTTGATGCCAAGCTCCTCGAGTTTTGCACCGATACTGTACGCAACACCTGGGAGGTCCTCCACCTTGAGCTCGCCGAGGAAATCCAACACTTCTTCCGGCTTGATTTCGTATTGTCCAGCAGGCTTGGCTTTGCGAAGGGCAACCTTGGCCAGCAAGATGTTACCACCGATGCCAACAGAAACATGACAATTCGTCTTCTCCTTGATGCGTTCCCGGAGCTTCGAAGCCATTTGGTCGACCTTCTCTTGTTCCCTCCAGATACTCCCCTCGCTGATGCCAACTCCCTTTGACCCAGCTTCGGCCATAACAATGTCAGTGACATCGATGAGCGCCTCATCAATACTGACACTCTGAACAACCCCGCCGATCTCGAGGATGGCATCATAAAACTGCCGACTGGCTTCTTCGTAGCCGGGAAAATCATATGGCAGTATCTTGAGGTCAGGACAAAGCTCCAGCGCCCGCTTCATCCACATGCCATTCTTGACGCCGAACTTGCGCGCTGGGTAGTTACAGGACGCAATTTCGGAACCGCTTCCATTACCATGAGCTACCACAGCTGGCTTATCACAATATTCTGGTGCTTTCTTCAAGGAGACGGCACAGAAGAAGCTGTCGAAATCGACGTGCATGATGTACCGACGAGAACCAGCAGGCCGCTTGACCGGCTTTTTGGCTGGACCCTTTTCAGCGGCTAGACTCTGCATCCGGGACTTTAGCTGTGCCTTCCATGTAGACAGGTGGTGCAGACGACTTTCGGAGTAGTATTGCTTGAGAAAGTCGGGATTTGCGGTCGAAGCCTTTCTCATCTTGGGATCTGCAAGTAGTCTGGCGTTGTGCTCTTCCGAGGTCAACGGTTTTGCTGGCTGTATTTCCTCGAACTTTTCTGGCTCTGAGTTTTCTGGTTCGGCAATATCCGGAGTAGTAGGTCGGGCTTCAGGAGAAGCTTCAAGAGGAGCTTGGTACGGAGGAGTACTGGGCCGCTGGTCTGAAGGTTCATCAGGTTCAGCGGGAGCAAGAGGTTCTGGCTTGGATGAAGCTGGCGCTTGCAAAAGATCGACGCTCGTATCGTCCTCGAAGTCCTCGATATTATCGTTTACTGTTAATGAGGGAGATTTGAAGGGCGTCTTTGGCTGTGCCGGGCTGCTGAACTTCTTCAACTGGCTGGTGTAAAAGCTGTTCTCCGTCTGTTCACGATACCGCTGAGGAGTCTGTTGCCGCGGTTGACTACTCAGCATTTTTCCAGCATCAAACTTGATGGTTCGCTGCTTCGGTCCCTCGTCGACAACCCGGTACTCGATCCATGGCAATAGCCTTCCTGCCGCAACAGAATCCACCACCCAAGCCGGCTTGACCACTCGGTAGTTGGCCAAACCTACAGCCTTCTTCGGTGGCATAGAAGAGGCAATGATGTGCGTCGCCATCGTCTTGCCACTGAGATACTGGAGCCAACCAGCGCCATGTTGGACCAACATGTCGTGTAGGTCGTTGGCTGAAGGCTGGGTGTACCCAACGACATGGACGACAACTCCTTTGAAAAATTGAGGCTTGTCTTTTGCAGAAGAGCGCAACTGAGCATCGCGGTTCTGGAGCTTTATCTGCTTGTTCTGGAAGTAGTCGGCGAACCCTCCAAAGCGGCTGCCCCCGTACTCGTCGCCGCCTTCATCAGTGAAGGCATGGTTCTCGATGTTCTTCCGTACAGAAGCCGAATTCTTGTCGAGAAGACTATTTCCAACCATGGTGGTAATTGAGTTCCTTCACATTGATATCCAAATATCCAATTCATGGGATGGAGATAATGCCCAAAATGGCTATGACATCATTCATCAATCGTCGTCGGGCATCTCGCCTTTTGCGTGTGCTGTTCAGCGAAAGTCGTGAGAACTCATCTCGAAATTGAGAGGAAAGAAAGTAATTTTGAAAGGTGGTATATAACACACAGCTAAGAAGCAGGTGAAGGAAATCTGATTGAGTGGCAACTCAACGTTGGGTGCCTTCCATATTCGGTGGACGTGACTGGAACGCGACGAGCCGTGGCCGGCTTTGATGCGAGGTCCCGTGACTGGGATCCACTTTAACACTCCATCGTCGGGTTCCGCTAACAGTTCCACTTCCTGTCAGAAAGCACTGCAAAGTGTGATGGCTTGGCATGCCACCACCTGCTGGCACCTGGGATCTGGGCTTCAAGATCCCATCTGTCACATGGGCATTGCATATAAGACCCCTTCTCTTCCATCCCATGTATCTAGATTCTTCTCTTTTCTTCTCCATCTTTAAAATCTTATTACATTCATCAGAACCTTTTGGAGCTTCGGCCCTTAATTCTATATGCCGTGACATATACTATATTATGTTCTCCTTATTCCTTAATTCCTTATCCTTTATTAAATCTATTCCTAATAGCCTTATAGACTCCTTATACTTCTCTATATCTAGCACCTTCATTAATCCGTTTATAAGTATCTTCGCCGTTTATAAGTACTTAATTTTAATCCTCTTAGTAAAATCTTCCTATCTTACCTAATATCTATAAATATCTATATATTTAAACTTTATTACTAATTTAATAACCTCTACAGTTAACGTTCTAATTATCTACTAATTATTATAATTAAGCGTAGGAATATGATTAACTAATCTTACAGTTAGACTAATAATTAGCTTTATTATAAATATAGCCTCCTTTACTATATTAATTATAGTAAGGAGCTCTACTTTTATTATAGAAATCGTTACCGTAGCCTACTTAGTAGCTCCCTAATAGATTAAACTACTAAAAAAATTAATCATAAAACTTTGTAAACTCTTTATATTTATAGAATCATCAGCAAATGATATATTTAAAGTAATACGGAGAATATCATCTCCTCTAAAGTAAAGTACTATATTAACGGTTATATAGAGGTAGTAAAGCATCTTATTTATAGCCTTATAATAATTTAGACTAGGGTTATAACTATACTTAGAAAGATAGCTTATAGTAAAAATAACATTTAATTGAATAATAATAGCAGCGTAGAGTATCAACCCTACTTTAACTTAATAGAAATAAATTAAATAAGCGGAAGCTCTACTCTAAAAGAAGACGAATTCGATTTTAATATAGGGATTATTATAATTCTCTTGTTGCTTACAAAATAATAGATCTTCTATAAAATATAAACGCTAGGAGAGCTAAATCTTCGTTATTTAATAATTTTGAATAACTTCGATACTAAGAACTATTATAGTTTATTTTCTCTAATTATATAGTATTACTAATTAAAATTATCTATATACTTTTAAATTCTAACTATATAATTAGGGTAATAAGTAAAAATAATATTATCAACGTAGTAGAAGACGAATATACTATTATTAATAAGGATATACGGCTTTTTAAGAACTGGTTCGAAACCTATAATTTTAAAAATGCTTACAAACTCTCGTTACTAGAAGAAGGAAGAGCGCCGCAATCCGTATAAGGTCTTAAACACTTTAAAAACCTTCCTTAAAACCTCATACCCTAAGGGTATATATATATATATAAATATCTGTTAACGTGTGGCTGGTACTGTGCCTTGTAACTACCTTGTACTACCTTGAAGTATAGAAGGTTGACTAAACTATTCCCTCTACGGAATCAGTTGACTCAGTCCCCACAGAATGTACTAGAATACAAGAGGTTCTACCACTGTATTCTGGAGTCTTATAGTTTAGTCAGCATTTCTTCCAGACTGATTTGTCATCACAGGA
>RANY01000046.1:0-74288 GCA_009805235.1 Neurospora pannonica FGSC 7221 | reverse complement strand
GTGCTGCCGACGCCGCTCCTGCTACAGCCCCCCCTGCTGAGGCTGCTGCTGGCGGCGAGTATCACAATGAGTCAGGAAACGAGTAGCCTCTGTGCCCAGTCGCGTACAGAGGCCTCGCTGGTTATCAACATTAATAACATCATGGAGACGAGTTTCAGACTCTCCATCAGAGTCAGAGGATTTGAAGGAGGTACGGATCGAATCATTAGATAATTCGTCTTCAAATTCAATACTCTTGTCTTCCTATGTTATGACCGGCTCGCGCAAAGATTATTGTGTTTCTCTTGTGGACAGTGGATGCTCTGCTTTCGCATTTATCGACCATTCTTTTGTTCAAAAACACAACCTCCCTCGTTTTCGTTTGCTTCGTCCCAAGAAGCTCGTTCTAGCCGACGGCGTAGTTAAAGGCATCATCTCTGAAGGGGTGAGAGCCAAGTTCCGCGTTGGTCTTCATGAAGAAACAATAACCTTCCTAGTTCATGATATTTCCAGGAACCACCCCGTGATTTTGGGCTTCCCTTGGATGCAGCTCCACAAGCCTGAGATCGATTACGAGAAGTGCGGTGTGCGCTTCAACTACCCTATCTGCTGCGGCCGTTGTCTGCCTTCTGATCTTACAAATGAGCAAATGGCAGCACCCCGAGCCCTCACCAGCCGAATCTCTGTGGCCTCCACCCGTCTACATAAGAGAGCCGCTCCCCAGTCTTCTTCCCCATCTCCTACCCCTAGCAACCTCACCAGGGACAGTATTCGCTCCGTCTCTAGCAGGACTGCCTGGAAAGAAGGGACCGCGGAACGGTCCTCCGCCCTGGAGAACATTCCCGAGCTGGAGGACATCCTGGAGCCCAAGCTAGAGAATACCCCAGAGCCTGAGCTGGAGAACACCCCGGAGCCTGCAGGTAGGCCCAAGACTGTGAGTGCCCCCATCAAAGCACTCGTGGCCAGACGAGCAGGCACCAAGGTCCAAGGCATCTCTGGCACGGCCGCTGTCCTCATCAAGACCAAGAGCCCCGTGCTTCATGAGCCTCATATCCAGCTTAACGGCAAGCGCGTCTCAGCTGGTACGCGACAGACCTCCGTCTGCCAGTTTAACTACACTGACGAGTTCAACCCCAACGACATTCGCGAGCTTAACGCGGCCACATTCAACTACATCTGCGAGACAAAAGGTCTGCAGCCGTACGTCACGAGCTATGCACAGCTCGAGTGCCTAGCTGGCATCGCAGAGTTACAAGACTTAGATCTGACTGAGGAGATGGTCAACCACATCATGGTAGGTGAGGGGGAGCAGTACAAGGAAAGTCTTCCCAAGAGCCTTCACAATTTCATTGACAACATGGCTGGCAAGTCTGCCTCACATGACGAACGAGAAGCTGCTCTCATCACGAAGGCGATAGTTCTCACTGGCGACCTAGCCAAGGACGCTCCCCTTTGCGAAGAAACCATCCGCCGCGTCCACTTAGCCAAGATCACTGAAGAGGATGCCCAGAAATTCCTCGACAAAGCCGACCGGCCAGACAAGACTGATGATGAGATCCTGGCCAAGCTACCATCGAACTACCACGAGCAGATCGCTGCTTTCCAACCACGTCTTGCCAATGAAGTGCCCCCAACTCGCTCTTACGACCACAAGATCGAGCTCAAGCTAGGCGAGCACCCCCCCAACGCTCGGCCACGCCACATGTCACCCATCGAGGCCGTCGTCGTCAAGAAATGGATCGATGACAACCTGAGGAAGAAGTTCATTCGACCTTCCCAGTCCGAAGCTGCCTCACCCATCCTGTTGGTCAAGAAACTAGGTGGCGGAGTCCGTATCTGTGTGGACTACCGAGGAATCAACAACGTTATGATGAAAACACGGTACCCATTGCCGCTCATCAAAGAGACTCTCGACGCCATCTGCAAGGCGAAGATTTTCACTAAGCTGGACGTCATCGCGGCGTTCAACAGGATTCGCGTGAAGGAGGGTCATGAGTGGCTCACCGCCTTCATCACGCGTTTCGGTCTTTTTGAATCCCTGGTGTGTCCTTTCGGTTTACAGGGCGCGCCGGGAACCTTCCAGAACTATATCAACGACGTGCTGCATGACATTCTCGACGTTTATGCAACTGCTTACCTCGACGATATTTTGGTATACTCTGAAAACGAGGAGGAGCACGTTGGCCACGTTAAAGAAGTCTTGAACCGTATGATCAAGGCAGGTCTGCAGATTGATATTGACAAGTGCGAGTTCCATACGAAACGAACGAAATACCTGGGACTGATCATCACTCCGGGCGGCATTGAGATGGACCCTGAGAAGGTGTCTGCTGTCATATCGTGGGAGGCTCCAGACTCCAAGAGATCACTGCAGCGATTCCTGGGCTTCGCTAACTTTTATCGTCGTTTCATCAAGCACTTTTCTATCATCGCAGGCCCCCTCTACGAGCTAACCAAGAAGACAGTGGACTGGCACTGGGAGAACCAGCACCAGAAATCTTTCGAGGCTCTCAAGAAGGCCTTCAGCAGTGGACCAGTCCTTCGTATCTACGATTGGTCTAAGCAGACTATAGTCGAGACGGATGCCTTCAACTGGGCCTGTGGCGGCACGTTGTCACAGTACGACGATGAAGGTATTCTTCGCCCCGTTGCCTACTTCAGCCAGCGGCATTCATCAGCGGAATGCAATTACGATATTTACGACAAGGAGTTGCTAGCCATTATTAAGGCTTTGGAGGAATGGCGCCCCGAGCTGGAGGGAGCTCAACAGCCATTTGAAGTCTTGACTGACCACAAAGGTCTGAAGTCTTTCACGGTCAACAAACAGCTCACCCCACGGCATATGCGATAGTCCCAGTTTCTGTCACGTTTCAACTTCACAATCCAGTATAGGCCAGGGTCGCTGCAAGTGCGCCCCGACGCCCTGAGCAGGAAGCCGGAGGATGTACCCAAGAACGAGACGGACGAGAGGTTGTTGGCCAGGAACAAGATTCTTTTGGGTCAGAACATCTTCGTGAATAGAGCTTTCGTCCTGACGGACATGGAGGATAAGGAGATCTTCGTACTCATTGCTTCTCCAGTCCTTCTACTGGCCAGGTATGTATAACTTGGTCAGGGCATACTGTAAGGCCTGTCTTCAATATGCGAAAACCAAGCCATCACGACACTCTCCTTATGGTCTGTTGAAGCCCTTAGCAGTACCATTCGCCCCTTGGAAAGACATCTCAGTAGACTACGTCACACCGCTCACACCCTGCCTTCGTAGAGGGCAGGAGTTCAAGCATGTGGCTGTTGTCGTAGATAGACTAACCAAGATGCGCCATTTCATTCCAACAGTTGGTATGACAGCCGAGGAACTGGCGGACCGGTTCATTGAACGCATCTACAGTATCCATGGCCTCCCCAACTCCATCGTGTCTGATCGTGGCTCCCAGTTCATTTCACAATTCTGGAGAGCGCTGTCTTCGCGTCTCGAGGTAGCTCTTAAGCCCTCCTCCGCCTTCCACCCTGCTACGAACGGCCAAACCGAGCGCATCAATGCAGAGATAGAACGCTATCTCCGTACCTACATCAACTAGGCACAAGATAATTGGGTGGACTGGCTGCCAATCGCGGAGTTCGCTGGCAATAACCTGGTATCCGAGACAACTGGTGTCTCTCCCTTCTTTGCCAACTATGGTTACCACCCACGGATGGGAGTTGAACCAGCCAAGCCGTGCCCTCCCGAGCTGTCCGAAGCTCAGCAAGCAGAACATTTTAAGGCGAACGAAATCGCAGAATGGTTCAGAAGGGTACTAGACTACGTCACAACACAGGCAAGGCAGGCCCAACGGCGTTATGAGGACAATGCCAATGTCAAGAGGTCCTACGTCACAACACAGGCAAGGCAGGCCCAACGGCGTTATGAGGACAATGCCAATGTCAAGAGGTCGGATGCCCCGAAGTACAGAACGGGGGACAAGGTCCTGCTCAACACTGAGAACCTCGAGACCGGCCGGCCACATGCCAAGCTTACTCCTTTGTTCGAGGGTCCCTTCGAGATCCTGAAAGCGGACAGCCACAGAGTCATGCTCAAGCCCCCAGTCAACATGAGATGCAGCCCGACTTTCCACGTTAGCAAGGTCAAGCCATGGGACGAGGTAGGTATCCCGGGGCAGGAAGCAATTAAGGAAAGAGACGTTCGTGCAAATCACGGCAGGGTTATGAGACGCACTGACGATGGGGAGGACTCAGTGGAATGGGAGTTCGAGAAGATCGATGGATGTCGAAAGAATGAGAAGGGTCGTTGGGAGTATCACGTTGTATGGGCACCGCCTCACAAGCCCTTATAGCAGAAGAGGTCAAACGTGTCTATGTGTCCTGATGAGATACGGAGGTTTCACGAGGCACACCCAGAGGCGCCGATGCCCCCAGACTAGGCCACTGCAGAGAAGCAGAGGACGAAGGCACTGGAGAAGATCCAGGAGCCTGAGAGGTCAGTCACGGAGGTGAAGGAGCTAGAAGGAGAGCATGAAAGAGTTTTGAGGAGGTCACCACGATGGACCGTGGCGGCCGTGAAGGCATTCAGAGGCCAGACTAAGCGATTGATGAGGATTTCAATCATTTCATGTATAATTAGTCAGCCATATGGCTTCTTTTAGTCTGGGGCAGTGTCACAGGGTTAGACCTCTATGACTGTCGTACGTGATTGTCATCATAGCTCACCACTATGTGACATTCACATGCTTGTACAGGCTGCAGCTGCTTCTGAGACTGCTGCAGCCTGATTAGCTAAGTCCTCCCAGCTCTACATAGCTGGGACCCTACTTAAGGCCAGTCCTCTGCGCACAGCTTACGACTGTTCCCTTTTTCCTTCGTGCAATTACACATAATCACATCTACACCCATCCTTTGCCCGTGATAGGCCCGGCCGAACTCGCGCACCCTATTTTAAGGCGCACCTCATTCGCTAGCCTTCAGCCACCTCCTCTTTTCTACTCTTTAGCTTTATTGATTTATTCATATTGACTTCTTTTGGCTGAGCCCTGCCTGTGCCCAGAATCGTATTGTCACACCGATAAGTAAAAAATGTAATTATTTTAACTATTGTCATCTAAATATTATCTTCTATATCGTCATCAATTTTATTATTAAATACGAGTAGTACCATATTAATAAAAGTATCATCAATAATAAAAATATCTTTAAAGAGATCTTATAAAAGAAATTTGAAACTGCAAGGACGCTAGTATGGATAAGTCGAAGGCAAAGCTAAGATACCATCTATGACAGAAGATTTAAGGTGAGGAGAAGAAAAGAGGGAGAATTAGCTACATGCGTGCAGACCTGAATAAATACCTTCAATGGGCATGGTGCCCGCCTTGGCAGGGCTCGTGCTCCCATCCTCCATGTCACTCATTCCGACAACCTTTCCGAGCATGGCACTCCGTCCTCCATATGGCATGGCCGGACCGGCACCATCACAGAAACGGTCTTTAAAAAGAACAAGTGGATTATCGTAATCTATCTTTGTAGTATTAAAATTTAAAGTAATTGAGTAAAAAAGAACGATAAATTGAATATAATAGGGATAAAGTTCTTATAAGAGGTTATAAGGCTCGAGCGTTAGCTGAATATATTAAATTTCTTAGAATTTATAGGGTATTATAAGGTATATAAGGTGGTTGTATGGTATATATTGGATTTTCAAATAAATTTACATTTTGAGAGTTTTATACAATAATAACGAAAATATACGATTTTTTGGTCATATATAACCCTAACCCAGCCAAGGTTGAGCGAAGCTGACATAAGGAGGTTGTACATTGCATTTTCGTACGGTAACCAACCAAATGATAGTACTTTTGTATAATTTTCGTATAAAAACGGTCGTATGAACCGGTTTATACTACAACTGTCACAGGATTACCTGTGACTGTGCCTGGCATATGCACGGCTCCTGCCATGGGTAGTTGAGCCTCGTGCCGTGCCATTGCTGCCATTGGTTAATGGCTTGGTGCAGTGAGGAAAAAAATGTGTAATATGAAAGGTATGTAAACACCCGAAGACCGAACCCCGGCGGCCTAGATCTAGTCGGCTCAAGACTTGGAAGGCCGTCTTCATCAGTGTGGGAGCTAATGATAGCCTCATATGTACAGTTCTAGGTCGACCGAATCGACTACTAATGTCGTGCATGGAAGGGGTAGCATTGTATGCGGCTGACTACGAGCCAGCTGCATGTGTCTTACGCACAGCTGCCAGGGGAATGGGTGGGCAGGGACAACTTCCATTCAATCCGCTGAGTATTCCCATACCCTGCACGACCCTTGAGGACGGCTATGCTCTCAGTGGCTGCTCTTGCTGAAAATACTCCTAGGGTACCTTGTTTGCGAATGTCTTTGTGAGTTGGGGGCTTTTCTTTTGCTTGGTGTAACGGCCCGCCCCAGACGGTTTCTGCAGCCTCTTTGATCCGCTTGTCTTTGTGACTACCATTGAACAAAGATTATACAATGTTCCAAGGGTGCGGTTGAAATGAAAAGTATAAGGCGCGTACAGTTGTTTGTACAACTTTTGAGCTGGGCACCGTTACTAACATATCTTCGTTGCTTCCCTGACGACAATTATCCCTTTCATCCGGATCAACCGTTCTTCGTGCTACTCCCTGAGGAGAGCCGGCGGACCGGTAATTCATGATTGGAGCGGTTTGGACAGCAAGCAAAGAAGAATGCTCAGGGACGCGTGGTCTTCCTCAATCAAATTTGAGTTGTTTGGTCCTCACCCATGACCCAAGAAAGCCAGCCATGCTTTGTAGGCAAAAGACGGGACTGGAAGCGTTCGTAAGTGAGTCAACTTTTCCAATTTCCCTTCCTCTCCGAGTCTTGTTTAGTGAGCCAAGCAAGCTTCTCTGAACGTGGCTGTCGACGGATTATGATGTTCCTGGACAGAACCAGGCTGGGTCGGTACCTTGCCCACCGAAACAAACAACCCAGGTAGTCATTTTACAAACCCATATATCCGACTAATGAACATGAATTGTAATGAGGCTTCTGAAGATCTCCCGTATATGTGCCACCTGTTGTCTAGAAGCGGCGGCTCCTGAGATGTAGGGGGCCACGCCGAAGTTGAATCGCACATGAGGGTGAGGCACAGCTGCAACACATCTTGCCCCTATATAATATCCTCCAGATTGGCAAAGGCCCCGAATCGCCCGCAGTTACCTCTAGGCATCCAAGCACCCACGGCCAATATTAAACTGCACCTCGGTCAATAGGTGACCTCGAGTTGCAGCCACTTGCAGAACATCCTCCGTGGGCACACATCGCGAGTCCATACAGAGAAGAAAGGGATTCAGAACATCAGTAAGCAATCACTCCGAGGTTGTGATAGACAGAACGCCATTCAGTCAGCTTGAGAGCTTGGATGTTATCAGGCTCCGGACAAGCTTCAAATCAAACACGGTACGGAAGCTTGACGCAAACTTGAGTATAAAGACCCAGTTGTCAAGGCCACTGACAAGTCCTTTGTTCAGCATTCCATTCATTGTTTCACAAGCTTCACCATTAGGTAGAGCTATATCTACCATCATCTCCAGAAGCCATTGCCTTCACTCGCCCTTTTTCTTCCTACAGGAACTCCTTCCTCCAACGTTCTACGGAAAGACACTCAAGTTTACCGGAACGTGAGCAGCCATCACTGTCTAGGTTCTCAAGACATAGCCATGGCGGTCAAAACGTTCTCCAGTTTCCTTTTCGGCATTGTATATATATATATATATTTGCCATCTGCCTCTGGGCTGGCCACATGCTCGGAGCACAAGCCGCTCCCGCACCTATTACGGATTCCCTCAATCGGAGGCAATCAGCCACTGACAAGCTGGTGTTTTCGCATTTCATGGTAAGACTCACTAGCTAGAGTGTCTTCTTCTTCCATGTACTTGAACTGATCAACGAGCTGACGAGTGTTCCAAAAGATTGGTATTGTGGGCAACCGGGGATCCTCGGCCGACTTCGACTATGATATGCAAAAGGCCAAGGCCATTGGTAAGCTTCCATCCCTAAATATGCCTTACTTTATGTGGCTGGCATGCTAGAGGCTAATGGTTTTATGATAGGCATCGATGCATTTGCGCTCAACATTGGAGTTGATGACTACACTGACACTCAGCTGGGATTCGCCTACGAGTCGGCGGTTCGCAACGGCATGAAAGTTTTCATCTCGTTTGACTTCAACTGGTGGCATCCGAGCACCCAAGCTGCCGACGTAGGACACAAGATTTCTCAGTACGCCTCCCATCCTGCACAGCTGAAAATCAACGGAAGAGTCTTTGCTTCGAGCTTCATTGGGGACGGTCTTGATGTGGCCCAAATGAGGGCAGCAGCGGGAGTTGACGTCTTCTGGGCGCCCAACTTCAACCCTTCCCAGACTCCAAGCAATGGAGCCCTCGACTCGGCGTTCAACTGGATGGCCTGGCCAAACAACGGGGCCAACAAAGCCTCCCAACCTGGACAGAGTTTCTCCGTGGCTGACGGGGACAACGCCTACAAAGCTTGGCTGGGTTCCAAGCCATATATGGCCCCAATCTCCCCGTGGTTCTCTACTCACTTTGGCCCCGAGGTTAGCTACAGCAAGAACTGGGTGTTTCCAGGAGATCTTCTCTGGTATAACCGCTGGAATGAGATTCTGACGCTCGCTCCCCGCTACGTTGAGATCATAACCTGGAATGATTACGGGGAGTCCCACTACATTGGGCCCCTTGACTCGAAGCACACCGACGATGGAAACTCTAAATGGGTCAATGACATGCCGCACGAAGGATGGATGGACCTGGCAAAGCCGTTCATTGCGGCTTACAAGGCAGGTGCCAGCAAGCCTGATGCCTACATCAGCGAAGATCAAATTATTTACTGGTACCGGCCGACCCTCAAGTCTTTGAACTGCGATGCGACTGATACTACCCTGCAGGATGCCAACAACAGCAGCGGGAACTACTTCAAGGGAAGGCCCAATGGTTACGAGACCATGGAGGATGCCGTGTTTGTCGTCTCTCTCTTGAAGACCGCGGGGCAGATCAAGGTGACGTCTGGCGGTAATGCCGTCGTCACCTACCAAGCCCCCGCGGGTGCTTTTGCACAGAAGATACCGATGGGCGTTGGGAAGCAAAGGTTCGAGCTCGTCCGTAACGGGCAGTCTGTGCTAAGCGGCACCTCTCCGAGGGATATCAGCAACACATGCCCTTGTGGTATCTACAACTTCAACGCATTTGTCGGCCAGCTGCCTTTCAAGACATTTGGGTCACTGGGTTCGCAAGGCCTGGCTTCTCTGACTGCTGGACTCCATGTGAGCACTTGTCAGCCGACTCCTACCTTGATCGGTACTGCCCCTCCATCAAATGATCCCCAGCCTACAAACCCTCCGTCTACTTCAAACACTCCGCCTACTCCCAGCACGATCCCGACTCAAACCGTCACCACGGCTCCTCCTGCCTCTACCCCAACCCACTGCAACGGTGGCACGGTTGCTGACGGGGAGTCGCCAAACCTTACCGGCCTTTGCGGCTTTTCGTGCTCTCAGGGCTACTGCCCACCTGGACCCTGCAAGTGTACTTCGTTCGGTACGCCGGGATGGAGCGTGACACCGACGAAGCCCCCTGGTTGCCCGGCTCCAGGTCTCGATGACGGTTACAAGGGACTTTGCGCCTTTACTTGCGCCAGAGACTATTGCCCTTCAGGTACCTGCTCGCCAAACTGCGGCTAGTAGAGAAGCGTGCTGTTGCAACTCGTTGGAAGTAGTGGACATCCTTTTCTTTTTGTTTTTCTTAAGATTCAAGTATGAATCCTTTGACTGTTTGCACATAACGCTCGCTTGGGAGAATACTGAATAGTCGTACACAGCTATAGAACGTGTGCCCTGCATTTATATTTCCTAGCTCTTCCCTTCGTTGTCCATTTGTTCAGCCAGTTACCTACTTGTTCGTGATGTCCTCATAGTCGATGGAGCTGCCCTGTGCCAATGCCGGATTTCTCGAGATTTCGTTTTCGGTCACTGCCGAAGATAAGTACCTACCCGTGTTGAATCATACAGCATTATGAGATTGAATGATAAAATTAGCCATGATTCAAGAGATATTTGCGTTGTATTTGTGGTGCTTCTCCATGAGAACTGGCCTTGTGTATCTCTACGCTAGCACCTAGCAGCAAGACGAAGTCAAGTAAGCGCCCCCGCACTAAGTCTAGGGTGTTACCTACATGACATACACGTACGTAGCTAGCCACGGTGCTAACCCAAGTAAGGATTACCACCATTCAACGTCCCCGGATCATCCACCTCCGCTTTTGTCAAGTCAGGACATGAATATAAAGCTGTTCGCAACCTGTACCAAGTTTCTCACATATATCAACACCCAAGTTGAAGAGCCTATTCCGGTATCTCGAAGAGACCTCCACCATCGGTCAATATATTGCCATTTTATCGAGACCATGGCCCAACAAAGCTCACACTTGGAAACGCATATGCTTGACTCAGGCTGGCACCTGAGACAATATGTCAAGGATCACCAAGACGAACATCCATGGCTTCCCGTCGAAAAGGTCCCAAGCGAAGTCCATTTGGAGCTCATGCGACACGGCAAGATCCCGGACCCCTTTGTTGACCTGAATGAGCTCTCTGTTCGCTGGGTGGGCGAACAGACCTGGCAATACCGCACCCGTT
Organism: Neurospora pannonica FGSC 7221; assembly: GCA_009805235.1. Lineage (NCBI taxonomy): Eukaryota > Fungi > Ascomycota > Sordariomycetes > Sordariales > Sordariaceae > Neurospora > Neurospora pannonica. The sequence continues at coordinate 63,623 of RANY01000046.1, read as the reverse complement.
TTGCGACCCCCTCACATATGGCGTCTCGAAAGACCATGGATCTTGTCTTTGGGGGACTTGATACATTCTCCACGGTCAAACTGAACGGGCAGAGCATACTGCAGTCTGACAACATGTTCATCGAGTACCGGGTCCCTGTTCAACATTTGCTAAAGAAGGGAACGCCGGCGCAAGATGGCGTGAACACACTCGACATCATCGAACCGGCTCGAAAACGCGGCATGGAAATCGTGAAAGCTCACCTAGAGCATGACTTCATTGTGCACCAGACTGAAGTCAGCAGAGGACCCGTTCGCAAAGCCCAATGTCACTGGGGCTGGGATTGGGGCTCTATCCTACTGACTTGCGGACCTTGGAAACCGATATGGTTCGAGTGTTGCGAAGCCAAGGTTAAAAATCTCAAGATAGAGTATGAGCTGGTTTGGGAAACTGAGGAGATGGCCACAGCAAGTCATGTCGTGGTTTCGGCAGATATACTGGGAGCTAGCAGGTGTATCCAGGTCGAGATCCTGTTTCAAGGGAAAAGCATTGTCCGATGCACCGAGTTCACAGCCAGGGATAACGACAACCTTGCTTCAACGACTACGTATACCTCTGAGGTTCTCAAAGGTCCATCACCCTCAGCTCTGGTGGCCCAGGGGTTACGGTCCCCAGAATCTCTATGAAGTGCGACTGCATTTCCTCACAATCAACGGCACCGTGGCAGAGAAGCCCCAAACCATTGGATTCCGAAAAGCAGAGCTTATCCAGGAGAAGGACGAGGACGGCCAATCCTTCTACTTCCGTATCAACAACACCGACATCTTCAGCGGGGGTTCCTGCTGGATTCCAGCAGATAGCATCCTGACAAGACTTACCCCCGAGCGGTACCGGGAATGGATATCCTTACTGGCTCAAGGAAATCAAGTCATGATCCGAATCTGGGGTGGAGGTATATACGAGTCGGATGCCTTTTACGAGGCGTGTGATGAGCTGGGCATCCTGGTGTGGCAGGACTTCATGTTTGCATGTGCCTCATATGCAACCTACCCGGAGTTCCTGTCCTCGGTCGAGATGGAAGCCCGTCAGGTCATTCGTCGGTTGCGGAACCACCCATCGCTCATCATCTGGTGTGGCAATAACGAGGACTACCAGCTCATCGAGCGATATAACCTCGAGTATCGCTTCTAGGAAGACAAGGACCCAGAGTCGTGGTTGAAATCCAATTTTCCCGCTCGATATATCTACGAGCACCTTTTGCCCAACCTTGTGCATGAGGAGTCGCAGAAGGACACCGTGATTTACCACCCTGGCAGCCCCTGGGGCAACGGCACAAGTACGACACTCAAGGTGGACCCAACTGTTGGTGATATTCACCAGTGGAATGTGTGGCATGGCGACATGCGGCCGTATCAGTGTCTCCCGAACATGGGCGGCCGCTTCGTCAGCAAGTTCGGGATGGAGGCATATCCACACCTTGACACCATCAACCAATTCATCACCAATCCTAAAGAGCGTTATCCCGGAAGCATGACTCGAGACTTCCACAACAAGGCCATCGGGCAGGAACGTCGACTGCTGACTTATGTTGGGGAGAACTTTCGGCTTGCCCATCCAGCTTCACGCGATCCGCTGGAGACCTTTGCTCATCTTACACAGGTTATGCAGGCCGACGCAATGTCTTGGGCCTACAAATCGTGGCGTAGAGACTGGGGTTCTGTCGGGAACAGGAAGTGCGGCGGCGTGCTAGTCTGGCAGCTGAACGATTGCTGGCCAACCATATCCTGGGCCATTGTCGACTATTATTTGGTGAAGAAGCCAGCGTACTATGCCATTGCAAGAGCCTTGCAGCCGCTCGCTTCGGGTGTCACGAGGGAGTTCCATGACTGGACTACGCGGCCGGCTGATGAGCTTTGGAGGAGAGATACGGGCCATGTTGATCCAAGGAAGGCACACCGGGATGTGAAGTTTGACGTTTGGGTATCGAGCTTTGAGACACGAGCAGTCAAGGCAAAAATTGTGGTGAGGTTGATCTCGATTGTCAGTGGCAAGGACATTAGGGAGCCGCTAGAAAGAGAGGTGGAAGTGAGGCCGAACGGGTGTACCGAGGTCATAGTAGGCTACCAAGTTGAGGGGTGCTTGGAGAGCAATGGCCCCGAGCCAATTGTCATTCACGCTGTCTTGTTCGTGGATAAACAGCAGGTCTCGTATGACATATCTTGGCCTGAACCGATGAAGTACCTTGACTTCACTGATCGTGGTGTTGAGGTCAGAGATGTTGGTGGTTCTATGGTAGAGATCTCAACACAGAAGCCGGACAAGGGCTTTGTGTTTGCGAAGAGACAGGGTATGAAGCTCAGCGACAACGGGTTTAATTTGGTCCCCGGGGAAGAGCCTAGACGAGTGCATATCGAAGTCAGTAACGAGAACCTGAAAGTAAATGAGTTGGACTGGACATTTGTTGGCCGATAGGATTTTTCATGAGAGTGGCTTACAATCATCATATCCTGTGATATAACAAGGATCACGAACACGATTACTTCTGTACGGCGCTACTGATATAGCCATGGCTTTGAAGAGTATTTTGATCATTCTCATACGCCTCTTCCTCATGCCGAGATGAGTAGTCTGGGTTGAGATTCAGACTAAGAGTGTCCGTTGATGGCCTTGGGCTTATACAGCTCCTCCAAGTACTTCTCTTCCTCCTCCGTCAAAACCTTGCCTCTAGCGGAAATTGCTTCTTCCAGACGTTCAACGCTGCTAAAGCCAATGATGGGACTGGTGACGCGCTTAGCAATCCAGGCCAAGGCTACGTGGGAGATCTATAAGTACGGTTAGCAACCTCTTCAGATAGGGATATCGATGGGATCTCTTGTCTACATGAAACTTACCGGCCACTCATGCTTATCCGCGATCTCAACCACGCGGTTGATAATTGTTAGATCGGGCTCAACAGTGCCATGCGATCCAGACTGGGCCTCCTTCTCTCCTTGACTCCTCTTGGTGCTGCCAAACTGGTCGGGCCTGCGGGCCAAGTGGCCACGGCACAAAGGAGCCCATGGGATCAAGCCAACACCAGTGTCGTTGCAGAATCGGATCATCTCGCGCTCCTCCTCACGGTAGAGCAAGTTGTACTGATTCTGCATGCTGATAAACTTGGTCCAGCCGTTCTTCTCGGCGCAGAACTGCATCTGGGCAAATTGGGTGGCCCACATGCTGCTTGCGCCAATGTAGCGCACCCTGCCAGACTGCACCAAGTCGTGCAAAGCCTTCATGGTCTCTTCGATGGGAGTGTTTGGATCGAAGCGATGGATCTGTAGCAGATCGATGTAGGGCGTGTCCAGTCGCCGGAGAGAGGCCTCGACAGCGTTGAAGATGGCGGCCCGCGACAGGCCGTGCTGGTTCACGTAGTCCTTGGAGACGGCAATCTGGGAAGGGAAGAAGAAGGAACGGAGATCGGGAGTCTCTCCGACAGCACCCCAACACTTGGTCAGGATGACCACCTTCTCGCGCGGAATTTCGTATTTCTTGAGGGCCTTTCCGACAATGATCTCAGATGTGCCGTTGGAGTACACATTGGCCGTATCCCATGTGTTCAGGCCACGGTCATAGGCGGCCTTGAGTAAAGGGAGAGCCTCATCTTCCTCGATGGCCCAGTCCAGCGTCCGTCGATCACCGAAGCTCATGCAGCCAAAGATGGGCACAGAAACACGGAGACCGCTCTTGCCCAGCCGGCGGTACTCACATTTGGAGTTCTCGACAGACTCCTTGAGGCTGGCGGGCAGTTCGGGCATCTCGTGAGTTGTGACTTGTGCGTGTGTGTTGTAGGTTGCTAGGCGTTAAGGGACACTCGGAGGTGATGAGTGGAACAGTAAAGTGAGGGAGTGTCAAGGGGTGGGGATGGAGATGAGGATGAAGATGAAGCTGGGAATCACGGTGGCATTATAAAGAAGGCATCATTGACGACAAATGGGTATACATACTACACCCACTAGAGGTAGGCGCAGCTTGGGACTTACACGAGCCCCAAGTAGTCAAGACCACCGGAGAAAGTGCAAGGCAGGTTACATCCACCGTGGGGTACAGCGTCACTATTCTGTGTTGGAAGCAGCACCTACCCCGCACCGAGGCGAGAATGGAGTCGCGATGCCGGTTTGGCGGTACGAATTTCCTCGCAAGTTCATGTTAACTCCATGATCGTACCAGAGTGTGGCTACTACGGCGGTGTTGTCAAAGGCTCAGAGCAGTGACAGAGGTCGGAGATAAGACGACCGCGTTCCTAAAGTCCGGCTGAGCATGATGAGCCAGAGGCTAGCTGATTTGTGATCGTGGTCGGTATCATGTTGAAGCTTTGCTGATTACATAACGACATCTTCCATTCTCAGATCAAGAAAGGAGAGGCTCCGGACAGCCAAAAAGGGAAAACCAAATCGAACCAAGAAAAAAAACCCGATAGCGCAGAGCAAAAAAGGATCGAACTAATGGACAAACAAAAGCTGAGCCCGACGTGGGAATCGAACCCACAGCCTCAAGATTAGAAGTCTTGCGCGCTACCGATTGCGCCAGCCGGGCAGGCAATTTTACAATAAATTGTACATTTGAAGCCTTATATAGAGAGAGCCAATTACATCCTTGAATTGGAAGCAACCACACACCGCCTTGGAGGGATGAAAAGGCTATCAAATATTGACTGCATGCATTAACATTCTTACATTGCATCACCAATATTCCTGCATTACATATCGACCCAAACACGTTTCCTCAACTCATGTATCTAACTCTATATAAGGATGGACTTCCCAGTCCATTCCTTCCTTCCTTTTCTTCTTCTCCTCAACCAATTCAAGCATTCTCAACCTCATTCATCTACCCTCATGTTATCGTACACGCAATAGATTCTGACAAAGGCCAGCTCGGCAAGCTTTCCCCAGTGCCAAGCCCCTTCCTGCCATCCAAAAGGCCCAAGCTCCCTTGGACCCTTGGAGCTTCCGTGTCGTGCTTGCGTCCCTCCTTTCGAGTTGACATCATCGTCTCCCCAACCAGCCTTGAGAACGCGTCGACCATCTTCGGCATTGCGAACCCATTCAACCACTGTTCCACAACTTACGAAAGCTACAAACATCGCAAAGCACGACACCTTAACCAACAAAACAAGCATCCCATCCTCGATCGATCGAAGCCACAACACCATGCCCCACGACAATAGCGGCGACTGGGTGTCGCAGGCCCAGGTTGAGCCCCATCAGCTCGAGGGCGGCCATGCGGTGCCCTACTGGGACAAGAGCTGGTGGGAAGAGTACCGCCGAGCTAGGAGCATCAGAGAAAGAAACGAAATCATCACCAAGCTCGTCGACCAGATGCCCGTCAAGTGGGACACGCTGCCGCAGCTGCCCTTCTGGGCCCCTTTGTTCAACGTCACCCAAGGCCAGTACAAGGTGGACGTGGGCCAGAGGCTCATGGCCACGTCCTTCCTATTGGGCCACCACCAGCTGGACCGGGAGGATGTCGACCTTGTCGCCTACGCCGCCGCCAAGCGCTCTGTCACCAATGCGTACGCCCGACCCGCCATAGCCCTCGGCGCAGGTGTCTGCTGGGCTGTTGGATACAACAAGTACAACTTCCCTTTCTGGAAGCCAAAACCGGCATCCTTCAACCCCGAAATCTTCCCGAGCAAGAGATTCACACTCGCCACCGGACTCCGGGCTACTCTGGCCTGGCAAGGCGCCCGCATTGTCGCCTGGTATGTCACCTGGAGAATTTTCGGCGGCTGGATCGCGGATGCGTATGCCGAGACCGTCTTCTCAGCGACATTGATGCGGAACAAGGCATTCAAGCAGAAGATGCTCGAGGCGGGACAAGCGATGAAGGCGAAGGGCATTCCTCTCGAGAGACCCGAACTGAGGGACGCTTATTCAGTTGAGCACACGCCGGATCATGACTACCAGGAGGATCAACAACAACTACCACAGCAGGCGCAAACACCATACCTCCAGCGGATCCAGCAGCACCAACAGGAGCAGAAAGAACACCAACAGCAGCAGCAGCAACAGCAGCAGCAGACACAACAATCCACCTATAGCCATGACGACGACGATTTCCTCTACGATGACGCCTCCCCCGTAGCACCAACCGCCAGAGGAACGGGTACTACCAGCTCGCCCGTCGTCCAGACCTCCGGCTCCGCATGGGACAGACTCCGACAGCAAGCAAAGGGGGGCCCCGCGCAAGCACCYGGAAGCACGACCGCAACCACACCTGCCACCTACGTCAAGCCCTCCCAGTCCCCTTCGTGGGCGGAGCGCCGTGCGGCTGCCGCAGGCGGCGGCGAGGGACTGTCGTACTCCTACTCGGAGACCGACCAGGAGAGGGCTCTGGCCAAGGAGCAGGCGCAAAGGGAGTTTGATGCCATGTTGGAGAGGGAGAGGCGTGGCGATGGCAGCAGTCGTGGACGTGGGTTTTAAGTGAGCGAGGGAGTGAGTGGCGAATATGTAAGAGCGGGCTATATGTGTACATATAATTTCCTGCTGGGGACATGTGGATGGCCTTTGGCTTCTCGCATGCTTTGAGCCTGCTTGTTTACCTGAGCCAGGGGAGTTTTAGGTGTTTTGATGGCTTTTGCATCGTCAGGAGTCTGGCTTAACACATTGTCTTATTCAAGTCTGAACACTAAATTCAAACTGCAACGTTTTTCCTTCCGAGACTCGACCTCTGAAAACTGTAAAAACACCCCTTTTCAAGGCTCCGACTCAACATCTGGCGGGAACGTCCCAAACAGCACCATAAGATGCTCTATCTCCTCCTTGCTAAGCATCTTGCCCTCCTTCCCAGCCTTGGACAGCATTCGAAAGTCTGTTATCCAAGAAGAGTCTTCGTTAGCAGCCAAGAACACTTGAAGAGAAACCCACCAAACCAAGAGTAGAGGCAAGGGGTTGAAAGTCAGAAAAGGGACATACAATCAACGTAGTGGCCCGGCGTGGCAGTCATATACACCTCGCAGGCTTCCGTCTCTGAAGCATTTTTGAACGTGTGGATGGCTCCCGGCGGGACCGTCATGAGATCTCCGGCCGAGGCGTCGACTTCGGCATCGGGTGTTACGAAGCGGCATGTCCCTTTGGAAAGAAGTTGGTCAGACGGCGTTAGAGAGAAGTACTGTATGGATTTGATCGTATCATGTCGTCCCGTGTTACAACTCCTGGGTTTTGGGTTGAGAACACTACCGCGGCGAGACTTTTTCGTAAACTGTCTATAGCCGCATATTCTTCCATCTCTTGTCTCACTCATCTCATCTCACCCCAACATTACTTCCATCTACAACCTCTCGCTCAATCCCCATCACACCCCTTCCTCCTCCAAAGCAACTGGATAAATGCGACAAAAGAGATTTAATCACCCACCCTTGACAACAAAGAACAGCTCATCATGGAACCGATGCCAATGCATGGGCGGGCCCGAAACCCCCGCCGGGAGCTCCAGCAGAATGGCGCTGATGCGGTCGCCGGTGCGGGATCCGTCCTCGTAGACGCGGATGGTCATGGGCCCGACCTTGAGCACCTCGGCGGCCTGCCTGGTGGCTAGGTTGACGGGGACGGGGCCGCGGACTGGCATTTTATCTGTTCTGTTTGTTTGTTTCTTTGGTTTGGAGATGATACAGGTTTTGTATAAAATGTGGATTAAGGATAAAGTAGTCAATCGGATTGAAGGTTGAGGGAGAATGTGGAAAGAGCGGGAGGATATAAGTTGGTAAGCGTGGGTAAGCGACTCCATCACTTGGTCTAGTCTCCAATTCCCGCCCAGCTGTAGCTTCCTCCATCTGGCCGCCTCTACCTCTACGCTTTATCTCACGCACGTGTTCAGCCTGCAGCCACATACTTTTTTGAGGTTATCAAAAACACACGGTCTGTCACGGTGTCTCTTGATTTCAGACTGGACGCAATCAGTTTGCGCAAATTGACTACAATCAATGTTATTGTACCTTTTAGTTGCCAGCTCTCACCATGAATAATCCAAAACTCCTTGCCTTAACGCCTCGCTTGGACAGGCTCACTGCCCATCACTTTTTCTAAACGTTTATACCTCATCACCAAGTCGTCTCTTCATATCCCCATTCCATGGTTCACCATGCATCCATCGCTATAATAACCAAATCCGGCTTGTCCCGCCGTAGCTGTTGGCCGCCCATCCCATTCCCCACGCCAGCCCATTGCCCATCACATCACACCTTATGCCCATTATGCGGGTATGCCATGTCCACCACATCCGTTGGCGAATGTGACGCCTGCTTTGCCACGTACAACGAATTCGCCCTCACTCTCCTGACAGTAAACGAACCAGCCGTAGGACTCTTTGTCAAGGTCGCGCTATTCGACCTTGTCCGCTGTAGCGGTAGCTGTCTGCCATTGGCCACCCCTACCATGGTCGGCGCCCRTGTTGGCGGACGCGACCTGCCTGTCAGCATCTGTTCCTCGCAGTTTTCGCAGCGACCGGGGCTTTCGTAGATATCGTAGAGGTGGCGGAACAAGGGGTAGAGGTCCCTGGCGTAGGGACGCATGTGGTAGTCGTGATCCATCATTCTTCTGATGTGTCTGAGGACTTTGATGACGCCGCTTAGGGATGCTTCCTTCTCCCTTTGCCGAGCTTTCTCCCTATCTTTAAAGGACTGTGATTTTGGCATGGACGGTGGGTAATTTGTTGATGGTGTAGGTTTGTCCGACGATGGAGATGGAAGCGCATCAAATTGATCTTCTGCCATCTGTTCGAGATGATCGATGTATTCTTGTAAGTTGTCTAACGCGTCGGTGTACTTGAACTCGCCAACTTGGTTGGCGTTGCCTGCCATACGCTCAAGCTGCTCCTCTGCATATGATGGAGGCTTCCCGAGTAGTACGGTCACCATCTCGAGGAAAACACAACCCAGCGAGAAGACATCAGACCTCTCATCGCGCTGCGTCTCCTGCATTGCTTCTGGGTCGGCATACTTGAGCGTCTTGGCGGTAGGTCCTTGAGAGTGCTGGCCTCTTTCAAAGTGCTTGGAAAGCCCAAAGTCAGTGAGCAGGGGAAAGCCAAAATCGTCAATGACAACGTTCTCGGGTTTGATGTCCTTGTGCCGTATCCGTACTGTTGACTTGTGTAGATAGCTAACAGCTTGGGCCAAACAACCGAAATACGAGTGGAGATATTGTACCATCCAATTCTCCTCTTCAGCAGTGCGAGGTGAGTGGGCAGCAGCGGACGCGATATCGAGCATAAAAGTCCGTAGATTGCATTGGGCAGGAGGGTACATGGCGATACCGAGGATGTGACGCTTGATCTGTTGATCGACCCTCCTGAAGACGGCGCGAGCACCGGTGCCGGCGACACGGCGCTGGCGGACCTGGCGGTTGGAGATGCAATAGTCCTCAAACGAAGCTACGTAGACGACGATGTGAGGATGGCGCACCGCCACCATGTTCTGCACCTCTTGCAGGGCCAGCTTACGCACATTGCTGTCAGGGCCAGGCGGGCGCGTGTTTTCCTTGCAAACAATGACTTTGAGGGCCAGGGGTCGTCTGTAGCCTTGACCGTCCGGAGGGCCGACCTTGTAGACGATGGTCGAGCCGGAATCACCCAACTCGGGACCTATCTGGATAAAAGGCTGAGGAGGCTTGAGGTACTCCTTGTTGGCGTGGTTGAAGACCTTGTGCTTCTGGGGACTGAGCCCAGCGTCCTGGACTGGACGGAGCCAGGCCTCGGACTCTTCCCTGCCATGGTCGTCCCATTCGAAATGATCATGGTCGTGCGTGGATATGTAGTCCAGCATGTGGAGCATGGCCTGGGAGGCTTGGCTCCCGGCCGAATCGGTGGACATTTGAGTCCCGGCTTCCCACGTGCTAGGCCGGGCTGCTCAATATGCTTGGGGTAGAAAGATACGGCGGGAAGCGATTGATGGGAAGACAAAAAGGGGGGTGGGTTGGAGGGTGGGTTGCGGGCTTGTGGGTGATGCAAGGGCCAAGCAACCCAGCCAACAAAAGGCTCCAGGTACCTTGGGACCAAGATGAGGCTAGATCGCGATAGTGGTGACAGGCTGGCACTGGCCCCAAACATGCACAGTTTTCGTGTCTTCTAAGGTCGCCTAAGAAATGAATTTTGGTCGTGACTTTTCCTTGTTTCGCTGGGCGATTGTTGAAGCGGGGAATGCCCCAACAAGGCGCCCAGAACAGACACCGAATGAGCAGGCGGTGGAAGTGCCATGTCTCGAAATGGGGCGGTAAATCCCCTGGTTGTGATAGGATCGTTCCCTTGGTTAGCAAGTATCCGGTTTCAAGCGCCTCATCGCAGCGCTCTTGGTCCAGCATGAAGGTAGCCAATGTAGGCCGTGCAAAAGATAGCCGGACATTGGTCCTTTTTGCGCAACTGAGCGACGGCTCAATCGGACTCTGGACGGAGGTTGACCAAAATTGTGAGAGAAATGAACTCTCATGTGTGTGGGGAGTGGTGGTGTTGATATTGCCCGTCACTTGTTCAGTGCGTTGAGGTGTCAAGCTTAACCTCGGTGGCGCCTGTCCATCTTCCCCTGTAGCGCCCATTTTTCAAGCGATGCGCAGCAAGCAAAAACATCAGGCCCATCATCGTATCGCTTGGATGGTCAAAAACCAAGAAGCCGGCGACGGGAGCGCCCCGCGTACGGGATTGCGGGATGCATCATGCTCACGCACCCACCCAAGCGCACCCACGGCGCTGTTTGACAGGGCGCATCACTGGGGCCGTGGCTTCAGTGGGGGCCTGTCTTTTCGCTTTTGTCGACGGGACGAAGACGGGAGGGCCTGCTGGGACAAGCCGGCGGGAACGGGATTGACGGGAATTGCGGGAGCCCCAAGGGGAAACCCCAAAAGGGCGACTTTGGCGAGGCGAGGGCCGACATGGACGAGGAGGTACGTACCTCTCCCGTAGACTGTTGAGGTTCGACTTCCGCGACCGCGACACTCAGTCAACGGTGGTACTTCCGTAGGGCAGCAAGACAACCTAAAGGGGCAAGGCCCGGCGGACCTGAACACGGAGCAAAGCATGAAGCGGGCGGGGTCAACGTCAACACTTTCAAACTAGCCCAAAGTCGCCTTGGCTCATAAAGATCAATTGACATCACAAGACCAGCAAAGCGTCGCACTCTCTGTATCTCGGCGTTCTGCTTGTCAGGCTTTGTCCTCTGCGTGCTTGCCCATGAAAGTGGAATCTCAACACCAAGGTTTTGCTCATGCTTTCCTGTTGGGCACTCTGAACTATTTACAACTTGCATCGGTGAATTCGGTGCTACTGTTACTGCTTGGAACTTTTGGACACGATGGTGGTGTTTGATGGAGGTAATTTCCCATCTTCTCCAATCTGTCTGTTGATGCTCCTTCCTGTTGCGTACATGAAAGAGTGGGAAAGCATGGGGAAGAAGGTGGGCATCTGCTAGCATCCCGCAGTCGGAGCTGACCATGACCATGTCTCACTCCTGCGATGCGGACGGAATTTCTGCGTCAATGTCTCGGTTTCTTTTTCTTTCCCCTCTTCCAGCAGCTGCAGGCACCGAACACGCTGTCTTCTCGAATGCTCACCGAATTCTGTCAAATTCGTCAATTCCCGTGACCCAAAACAAAATTTCGTCATTTGGGACGCGACTCCACGGCATTTAGCGGATCGACAAATACGACAGATGCCACCCTTTTGCTCAGAAGCAAGCGCCCATGTCAGAGTGCGAAGAGTGTTGGCCTGCTGGTCGCGTAGTCGCTGGAATCGACGATGCCCCTTCGGCACTTCCCAATTAGGAAGTCCGGCCAACTGGCGATAGCACAATGAATCATGGACTCTCACACATGGACCTTTTGCACACACACTTTCTTGACCGAAAGTTGCGCGCCCGCACTCCCAACAGGAGCAGCACTGCGCTTTGAACTCGGTAGAGCGTGAGACTCTTAATCTCAAGGTTGTGGGTTCGACCCCCACGTCGGGCTCAATTCCCGGCGGCGAGTGAACAGTGTTCTTTTTGACATTTTGCTCCAGTTTTCTAACGTCAGCCGTAGGTTTTGACGTCAAAAAAGAACACCGTGACCGAGCATGATGATTGCCCGGGGGACGTTTTTGACCGTCAGCCTTCTGTATGGCTACACAATGTGGCTTGTGTTTCGCCTTCGTCGAGATGGTGGTTGAGCATCTTGGCAGTCCACAATTCTTATCTCATAGCTGAGGTGCGATAAGCCAACGAGAGGCCCTTATCCAAGCGATCATCGGCCGACAGACGTAACCGCCGGGTGGTGTCGGGTGGCATTGAGGGGCATTGAGAGGCAAGGGGCATCATAGCAACGACAAGTGACAACACAAGTGACAACACAAGTGACAACACAAGTGACAACACAAGTGACAACACCAACAACAGGAACAAGTCAGCACAGTGTAAAGGGCGGCTTCTTGAATCTCGATACGCTTTCCTGTTCCCGTCGATGCCATTCCCGTCCCCCAGGTCTCCCCTCGGTCTCCTCTGAATCGCATTGTATATTTTGGGAAATCCGGTCGTTGCCCCTGGACGGGACTTGCCAGACCCCAGTTCTCCGTCAAAGTTGTTGGTGGGGGGTAGCATTGTCAGAATCAGGGGCGGAGACGATGAAAGACAAGACGGGTCACAGGTTCATTCAGGTTTGATGAGCCTAAAATAACGTTATCAGTTCTGCAGCAGTTGGGAGGTGCTAAGGTGCCGCGTCAAGGTGCTTGTAGGTGCATGGTCGAGGCTCCTGGCTAGTGCATCGCGGTGGTGCCGGTGCATCGCAATGGAGGCCGGAACAAACTCCAGTCGCGAATACCAGTCTTTTCCCGGGTTCAGAGGAGTAGTGCGAGATTGGAGCGTTCTGGACTTTGTGTTCAATGTTCGAGGCTCCTTGTCGGTGCAAATCTTGTCCGCGTTGGTGCTTGTAAAAGGGAGAAAAGTGGCTCTTTGGAGACGACGACTCCGCATTTCCGGGGCAATTCTCCCTGCGACCGCCCATCCGCATTCGCGACCACTGTGGACATGCAGTGTTCCATGCAGCATGTACCTTCTGCCATGATGCAGTGCAACCGCGCTGCAGGATACGACGTTGGCGAGGCGTGGAGGTGCTGAGGGGGAAAAAGGTACATTCTAGCGCGTACCGGAAGGGGGAGAAATGATTGGGCACCGAGTGGATCCCCGCAAATGTTCCACCACTGGCCGGCAAGCGCAACAAAGCCTGCCGATCACTTTTTTTTTTCTCCAGAGAAGCAGACGGAAAAAATCAGCTGGGCAAGTTGACAAGATTACTGCCGAGAAAATCGATTGCGCATTCTCCCTGCCACACCTGCTCTCACCCTGTACGCGCACGCACAACACGAGCCAGGCCTGGGACGGTTCGGAAGTCTGGGATAGGAAAGAGTCCAATTCGTTGCAGATTGCAGCTGGTCACAAGAGTCCAGCCCAGATTGCGCCTGGCCAGGGGAACGAGACTAGCATAGCTCGCATAGCCAGCAGCAGAAGCAGAACGACGAAGGTGCGGTTGCTGTCTGTCTGGAATAAATAAGGTAAACATGTCGCCCTCCTCCATGTGGACGATGAGGTGGTCGCACCAGGTCATCAATGTACACCATCGACAGTCTTGTTCGACCATCACAAGCCGTGTAGACAACACCCTCAAGTCAATCATCCGAAGAACAAGAGGTCCGTGCACCACCATCAGCACTCTCCAGTTATCAGCACCACCGATAACGTCAAGCTAGGGCCAGGCCTTTTATGACGTAGCCGCAGCAGCTCGTCCACAGCGTCTCCTCCGCACTCGACCACGCAATAGCAGTCGCAGCCGCGGTCACAACGGTCCTCCAGTCCATCATAGCCCTTCACTCGCTCACCTCCGCGGCCTCTGTTTGGCCCGTCAATCTTGGGGACGTCAATCCAGGGTCCTTCTCCAGCAGACGATCAGTCTTCCCCGATCTCGATCACCCTCTCCAGAACCATCATCCTCCCCACATTGTGTCACTGCATCCGGCTGTGTCATTGTCAGACCTGCCTCATCCGCAACCCGTCTCAATACTACAAGTAGCCGGCCGCATTCAGCCTATTCAGCCATCCGAAACAGCATTCACAACCATCAGCCTCTTCAGCTTCTTTCTTGTTCTTCATCACCCTTCCTCTATACCAAGAAGGCAGACCACCACACCACCACCACCACCACCAACACCAGCCACCCCAGTTTCAGTCACACAAGTCACACAACCACCACCACCACAAACACAGACACAAACACCCCGCACGAGTCACAACCTACTACCCCGCCTCATCCCGTCCCTACAAAAAGAACTTCAGTCACCATGAAGTTACTCAACCTCAACGACGGCGTCGAGCCCGGCGTCATTTGCGTAGAACCCACCCTCACAAACGATGGCATGGACGCCCGCAACCTAGCAAAGGCCCACAAGGGCCCCATTGTCACCCACCTAGAGCACCTCCCCCGCGGCATCCACGAGACGCCCGAGGAGAGGAAAAACCACTGGTTCGTCGGCTCCGTCGACCAAGGCACCACCTCTTCCCGCTTCCTTATCTTCAACGGCGAGGGCGACCCCGTTGCCAGCCACCAGATTGAGTTTGAGAACCTCTACCCCAAGTCAGGATGGCACGAGCACGACCCCATGACCCTCCTCAACTCGGTCGAGGAGTGCATTGAGGGTGCTATGCGCAAGTTCCAACGACTAGGCTTCTCCAAGAACGACATCCGCTCCATCGGCATTACCAACCAGCGCGAGACCACCCTTGTTTGGGACCACGAAACCGGCGAGCCTCTCTACAACGCCGTCGTCTGGCCCGATACCCGCACCAAGTCCATTGTCCGCGACCTCAAGGCCAAGGATGGCGCCGATGCCATCAAGGACCTTTGCGGTCTTCCCCTCTCCACCTACCCCAGCAGCGTCAAGCTTCTTTGGCTCATTGAGAACGTCGAGGCCGTCAAGCAGGCCTACGAAGAAGACCGCCTCGCCTTCGGCACTGTCGACACTTGGCTCATCTACAAGCTCAATGGCGGCGCCCAGGCTGAGAGCCCCGTCCACGTAACAGACAGCACCAACGCCAGCAGAACCATGTTCATGAACATCCGCACGTTGCAGTATGACGACAAGCTACTAGGATTCTTCGGCATTGACCGAACCAAGGTGCATTTGCCCAAGATCGTCCCTTCGTCGGACCCTGAATGTTTCGGTCGCATTGCCAGTGGTGCGCTGTCGGGTGTGCCGATCGCTGGCTGCTTGGGCGATCAATCCAGCGCCCTGGTCGGCCAGTGTGGCTTCAACCCCGGTCAAGCAAAGAACACCTACGGTACTGGCTGCTTCCTTCTCTACAACGTCGGCACCGAGCCCGTCATCTCTCAGTACGGTCTTCTGTCCACTGTCGCCTATGACTTTGGCCAGGGCCGCGCGCCCGTCTACGCCCTCGAAGGCAGCATTGCTGTCGCCGGCTCCGGCGTCACCTTCCTCCAGAACAACCTCAACTTCATTGAGAACGCCAAGCAAATCAACGACCTCGCCGAGTCGGTGCCCGATAACGGAGGTGTTGTGTTCGTCACCGCCTTCAGCGGCCTGTTCGCCCCTTACTGGATCGATGATGCAAAGGGAACTTTGTGTAAGTGATCGCCATTACCCACTCTTTCCACACAGCTTCTCCCGACCCACTTTGGAGCATCATCCAAGCGTCACATTCATCCTACCTCGTTCCACAAGAAGATCAGGAGCTAACCTGTCATGTGCTCAATAGTCGGAATTACCCAACACACCCAAAAGGGACACATTGCTCGTGCCACTCTCGAGGCTACCTGCTTCCAGACCAAGGCCATCCTTGATGCCATGGAGAAGGACTCGGGCTGCAAGCTCAAGCTTCTCGCTGTCGATGGCGGTCTCTCTAACTCGGACCTGACCATGCAGACCCAGGCTGACATCAGCGGCATTCCCGTTGATCGCCCGGCCATGTGCGAAACCACCGCGCTCGGCGCTGCCATTGCTGCCGGCCTCGCTACCGGTGTCTGGAGTGATACCGCCGAGCTCCAGGAAGTCAACCGGAACGGCCGGAAGGTCTTCGAGCCCAAGATCTCTCGCAAGTGTGCCGACAAGAGGTTCAAGAAGTGGAACCAGGCTGTCCAGATGAGCCGCGGCTGGCTACAAGACAACGACAACGAAGACGATGAGTGCGACGAGGAGAAGAAGGAGACCTAAACCAGTCAACTTCTCGCTTCCTTACCCTTTTTTACACACCTTTTCTTTTTAGGTCTCTGATCACATGAGGACCTTGTACAACATTTTGCTTTTTGAATACTGCATTGGGATTTTGCGAAGGCGTTTGGGATGAGCATTTTGGATATTCTTTTCTTTCTTTTTCTTGTATAACCTATCATGATTGTGCTTTTTGCGAGGAGTTATGGGCGAAAAAGGGCAAATGAGCAAAGCAACACACGCATGAATAAGCGTGAATGGGACTGTCGGCGGGAATATTTGGCTTAATCATTTAATACCTTACGAGGATACCCTCATTTATTACTTGGAAACATTAGCATTTTGATGATCATCAAGCAATATCATAACAAAATTATTTTAAAACTCATTTCCTTTGCAGTCAGTGACCATTAGTTTCAACTTCATGTCTTGTTTCACTTTCGTGATTTGGTTCCCCGAACAATCCAACAACATCTATGACTAGTAGTCTTCATCGATGTTCATGATGGCCTAGACTCGAGTGCGGACAAAATCCGTCTCGGTGGTATTTCGTTAACTCCTTACCTCTCACCCCTCCTCGTCACTGTCAATCCCGCCCAGGTTGAAAACATCACCTCCTATGCAATACACAAAACCGGCGTCATCCCACCCAGTAGCACTTACTTCCCTTTCCCTCACGTAGCAGATACAGACAACCGGGTAAACCCGACTTACAGAACATTAGTTCCAGTCCCTTCACATGTCCTATTATTGCTCTAGTTGCTACATCCTCGGGCTCGGAGTGGGCATTTATTTACTTGATGGATGCTCCGGGAACATCGTGCCATTTTCACTTCTCGTCCTTCCCGAGTGAGTCCCGGCAGTTAGAGTAGGTACGTACATATGCAGAGAGAAGTACTGCCGTCATGTCATTTGCAAGTACGCAGAAGAGATGTTAGAGACTAACATATATCACAAGGTAAGTAGAGGGTATGTAGAGGCAGGTGTAGATCATGCCAGTTTTGCATACAACGTTTACACGTTTACACGTTTACACGCTGTCGGTCAACACTCGTATGTACAGCTGCAGCGAGGTTTGGAGATGTATGCACTCCAAGCCCTGTCATGTCTGCCTTGCCTTGCCTTTCTTTGTTTTGTTTTGTTTTCTCTTGGAGGTGAGATTTGTATAGTAACCTCAACGTCGTTTGACAAAGTGAGCCTGTGTAAGACCACTCTTTGCAAGTTCCCAGGCTTCACTGGAAACTGAGGGGGACGTAAGGGTCTGTATGTGGCTGACACTCGTACATCAGGAGCTAGATTCTCTAAGCAGACCTAGACAAGCATCGATATTGTATTTTGCAAAACCGTCACTGGGTAAATATCGCCTTTGGCTCCGTATTTTGTCCAGCTTGAAGGCCTTGACATGTCAACGGCATAATAGGAAGTGATGAAGGGAGAAAACATCAAGCCGGATAACCCAGTGAGAGGAAATGACACTTGAGCTTAAAATCTCCTAAAAAGGTATACAAGATACATCGACACGCTATGTGAGGCATTTTTATGGGCGTGGAGCCCGTTTGTCGGTCAGTCATCTGTCTTCGGGGCGTAAGTAGCTCACCATCTTGTTCCTGGAGTCGGCACAGGAATCCTTTTCTACGAACGACATATATATATATATATATATATGTCGAGCCTTACTGGGAATTCTTCAGTCCTCATAGATGATACCCCAACAATCTCTCCCACCTTCACCAAAGTTGTATCAGGCTCGACATTTTCTTCGCAGCAAAAGTTGAACAGGCGTACATTTCCACCATAACCGCGGCGCATCACTTCATTCTATCTTCACTTCAAGCCAATAAATTCATCATATCGCAACCCAAGTAAATATAGTCGGGCATTCTTATCACATCTATGATTCATACCTCATCACTTGACAAGCAACAAAACCCAAACTGGCACACATCGTACCCTCCTCTTACACCTTGCTTCCACTATTTGTTTGCCTATGCCGATAGGTACATCTGCAGGTGTACATGTTGGTGTCCAAGCATCCCGGAGTGCAGGTGGGACTTGTCGGGAGGACTTGATGGCAGGCTGGGTAGAGGAAGAGATGGAGGGAATGGTTGCTTTGACGTAGTTATCCATATGTGGTAGATGTTTCCGCCCGTCCCATGGTGACCTGCCATGACTCTATCACAACTCTTTCACGAGCTAGACAACTGACAAGTTGCAGGCCACAGAAAGGTGATCAGATGATTGCAGGACGGGAGAGTTAGCTCCGGGTTGCAGTTGGAGAAATGTAAGGTGAGGTAAGGTAGAGTCAGGGCAATGTTAAAGCCTGGGTAATGCAAGGCAGTGTAAAGTCAACGGGATGTAAGGCAAGGCAGTGTCAAGCAGGTCTTCTCAGAGTACCCAAGTAACCTAGGCGAGACGAGGCAATGTGAGGCAAGGCAAGGCGGTTATGGTACGGTATGATACATAAGATATACTACTAACTGCAGTTTACATGTGTTTCCATGTGACCGAGGCATTGTGGAAGATCATGTTGATATATATGACATATCGTCACTGCCTCTTATTGAAGTAAGATAAGTCGCTGGAGGAGGATACCAGTTCAACCCCGACCGAAGTAAAGTGGGATATGATAATGATGACCTGAGCTTATTCCTTTCCCTCTTGACAAACCTTCTTTCTTCACTGCCTTCCACATTTTCCTTGTCATTTATTCTTCCGTTTACTCTTGCATGCTGGCCCCGTCAAAGAGCCAACTCATCTTGAAGACACCCCCTCTTACACGTTCCTCCAACCGTCAACAGTATGCCAGGGAGAACATACGACAACAACCCTAGTCAAGGCCGTCCAGAGCATCACCATCTCTGTTACCATGGGACTTGGAGTCTTGAGAGAGTGGGATTGTTCAATTGCGAGTCAATTGCATGGTAATGTCTGACCACCCCCATAACCCATTTTTCATGCTATGGCATAACAGAACCTTTCAACAAGCGTTGCCAAAGTCCAAACTCCTTCTTGCCCTCCCATGCGTTTTTCAAGACCCCCCAAAAATGCATCGTCCTTTCCCTCCCCAAGGACAACAAATGACAGGCAGCTTCTTATACTATACAACCGCCCGCCCAAGAAACATCATTACAGCATAGTGTGCATCTGATCCGTCTCTTGAAAACCATCTTCGGAAGTCATCCGCCGTGAGAGTCGTTCCGCGCAGGGCACCGTTTGTTGCGGACGATGAAATGAAACGCGTTAAACCGAGAAGAATCTCAAGATCGAGGAGGGGAGAAAGCCGGGAGGCCGAAGGATTGTGTTTTTTTCGTCGTTCAGCAACGGCACAAATGGTAGAGGCCGAGTCACACGAGAGGAGTAAGGCAGGTAAAAACTCGTAGAGGTGGAAAAAGTACGGCGGTTTTGAGAAAGATCTAAAAAGGTGGTATATTTTCGAAGAAATTAAGATGAATGATTATGGTAGCTCGTCTCGTCATCGTTACGGTCGCGGAAAGTCAGGACTAGATGGCTTCGTTTACATGATAATGGCCGGTACGTCGACGTTGGCCTTGATGGTCTTGTGTGGCAGAATGCTGCCGCCGTTAACGTAAATCTCGTCGCCAATGGTGACATCGTCGCCGAGGACTGTCACGTTCTCGAGACGGGCCCACTTGCCAACCGTGCTGTTCCAGCCAACAATGGTGCTCTTGACCCAAGCGTGGTCCTTAACCTTGGATCCTTCGAGCAACACGCAGCGCTGCAGACGGACACCGTCGCCAACGACAACGTTGGGGCCGATAGTGACGTTGGGTCCGATTCTGCAGTTCTTGCCAATCTTCGCTGAGGGGTCGATAAGAACGTTGCCGCCGTGGACGTAGGGCAGAGTGGTGGGGGCGAGCTCCTTGGAGCCCTTCTTGGTAAGGGAGGAAAGATAGAGGCAGGTACCCGTCAGGAAATCCTTGGGCTGACCGATGTCCATCCAGAAGCCCTCGAGGTCGAAAGAGTGTAATTGACCGTCCCTGACCATGGCAGGGAAGGTCTCCTGTTCGATGGAAGTGGGCCGCAGCTCAACGCGGTCAATGACTGAGGGGTTGAAGATGTAGAGGCCGGCGTTGATGCGGTTGCCGACGAACTGCACGGGCTTCTCAACGAAGCGGTCGATGCGGGATGGGTGGTTGGGCTTGTGGACGACGACACCATACTTGGAAGGCTCCTCCACCTTGGTCACCACGATGGTACCCTCGTCTCCGTGGGCCTTGTGGAAGGCGGCGAGCTCCTTGAAGGGATATTCGCAGGTAACGTCGGAGTTGAGGACGAAGAAGGGAGTGTCGTCTTTGCTGAGGACCTCCTCGGCCAACTTCAGGGGACCAGCAGTACCCAGGGGCTCGCTTTCGATAGAGATGGTAATGTTGATACCGAACTGCTTCTCGTACTGCATCGGGGGAAGAAGAAAGGGTTAGCAAGGGACCTCTAGTCAGGGGACCTCTAGTCAGGGGACCTCTAGTCAGGGGACCTTGGTTTCAGAAGGACCTTGTCACTAACCTCAGCCAAGTACTTCTCCATAATTTCAGGGCGATAGTTCACGGCGAGAACGATGTCGGTAACACCGGCCGCCGCAAGGGCCTCGATCTGGTGCAGAATCATACGCTTGTTGCCGAACTCGACCAGGGGCTTAGGCATGGTCAAGGTCTATATTGAGAGACGTCGTTAGTCATGACGTCGACTTGCCATGGCGGCTACCAGGCCGCAGACAGGCCAGCCACGAGGCCATGGCATGGCATGGCACGGCGCGGGATGGTATGCATGGTATGGTCTGGTATGGTACGGGGGTCGCTTACGAGAGGGCGAAGGCGAGTGCCAAAGCCGCCGACGAGAATAAGAGCTGCAACAGGGGGGACGCGTCAGTCAGGGTTCCCGTCATTGTAGGGTCCGTTGTGTGGCCAGAGCACCCGCACCGGGAAAGAGGCGGGGAGGAGAGCTTACCCTTCATGATTGCTGATGTTGGTGGTGGTTGTGTTGGTGGAAGTATCGGTCGTAACGGTCGTGATAGACAACGAGCGTATCGAAGAAAGGGTTTGTTCAACGAGTGTAAGAAGGAAGGAAGAAGCTGGAAAGGTGGCTTGCTACAAGTCGAGCAAGATTCTTGGGCGTCGTGAAAGGGGGGAAGTGATTACTATATTGGCGGGAATTAACAACGACCTGTCAAGTAAGAACAGGACGATGGATGCGACAGTGGCAGAAGGGAAGATGGAGGAGGAATAGTAGTGTCCGGAGGACGAAAGGTGTGGTTTGGGAGGTGGGAGAGGTGGGATGATGAATGGCGAAGATTAATGTTTGTTGGTTGAGGACACTGGATCTTTTTTCGAGTCGAGGGTCCCGGACGGTCGAGTCTCTTCCACTGCCAGCCCGCCCGCTTGTGTGTTGCGAGCTGAATGGATGGTCTGAGGCTGCCATCAGTGGTTGGCTGCCCAGCCTGTCCTCCAGTCCACGCAGTTTGGCTCCCACCCGACCGACTCAGCTTCCCCCCTGGCTGGAACAGGGGGGGCAGGTYACACCCCGGGGCCGTCCGCTTCAGTTTGGCTCCCGCACGCAGGCACCTCGCCAAGAAACCCTCTTATAAAGAGTACGTACCTGTGCTTCCATCGACGTTTCCGTAACGAATTCCATCCACACTTGCCATTTTCATCCACTGTATCTCACCTATTCCAGAACTTAATTCCTCTTCTTGGCCTCTCTCTCTCTCTCGTCTCACCACTGCTCTCTGCAACGGCAAGGCTGTCATTGCTGTTTCCATCTCGAGCTGGTTTGGGCATGGCGCAGCAGCTTCCGGTGGATTGCCTGTGATTTCCTGGTCCATGCCATTGCACCAAAAGCATGCCAAAACGGTCCGCTAGCGGTTCCTGTGGCCCGTGCTCCATCTCCGCTGTGTCCACTTTGGTCAAGTTGGGGAAACCTGGAAAGGGGCACGGCCTCGAACGGACATGTCCCATTGGCCAGAGGGTCAGCCAAAGAGGGGCAGACCAATCAAGAGAATCAAGCGGGCTCGCCAATCAAACCACATCAATCTCCTTGACGAGATTGGCTTGCGCCGTTGCAGAACACGATCCCCTGAATTTCCATCAATGCTTCTTTTGTTTCGGTGCCCCTTTTTTTTAGTGTAGCCACGGCGCCGCCCGTTCAGGTCAACGTCGACGACATCAGACCTGCCAATTCGATAACCGATTGCGCTTGACTTTTATCACGATAATCTGGAAGATGTTTCAGGTTCAGACAATTGGTCTGTGTGATCAACTCAATGTCTTCTTCCATCTCATCGTCGGACATTGAAGCTATACGACTAAAACCCCCAAACTTGCCCCTCCGTCTCAAACTGTCATGTGCTCCATCTTCCGCCGTGGGTCGTGGGTCATAGAACTGGAACTTTTAGCAGCACACCACGCCAACACCACGACCCCACGAATTACGTAACAAACCTGCTTTTGGGAAACATCATCAGAGTTGGCCGAGGCAGCATGCGCTGCCCGAGTCAAATAACAAGAAAACAAAGAAAAAACTTCCCGAGTTACGAGCACATTTCTGACTCTGCGAATGCTTTTCACGATATCCTCCATCGGGTAGTCTAGTGGGGGAATCTGAGCGGATCGTCAAAAAGGTCAAAACAAGCTTCCTTGTCGAGGAAATGAAGGGTGTTTTATCCACCGCGGTGAGGTGATCTCGATACCGGATACATTGAGACCCAGAAATACCCCGAGATGTGGAAATGGGCTTACGTACGCGCATCGTAGTAGTTGTATACCACTCACTCACCCTCCCTCCTTCAATAGTCTGAACTTCAAGATTACCTTTAACCTACCTAGAGCTATACACATCCATAGTTATAATGTAAGCTCGTATGCCATAACGTGAGAAGTGAGACCACAGTCACCACACTCAAGTACCCTCACTTTGATAAATCTCGTATAACAACCGCCACCACCACCACACCAAGCAGGTACGAGAGATAATCGCATCGAAGGTTTAACTACCGCTCTTCATAAGATACCCCCACGAACATCACGGCATTCGGAAGTGCCGTGAAATCATGCGCCCGCGAGTTGCGCTCGACTCTCGCGACAAGATATATCATCTAATCGTGTATAGTCCACGACCGCAACCATAACTGCCACAAACAAGGATATCCATTTATCACTAATGCTCTTCTGACCCCCAATGAAACAAGCACCGCCACGTTTTATGTTTTGCAGTGGTACTAAATACCCCGAACCCAAGCTTGGTCCCAGTATTACCACATAGGTGCTGGTGATCGCAATCATCACTGCTCTGTGGCACCGGTGATTGTCAGTCACTCACTCGGTCCTTAACCGGAGATTGGGGCGGCTCCCACAACGGAACATCTTGCTGTTCGGATTTGAACTTTATATGCCTTCTTCCTTTCCTCACCCTCTCTCTTCAAACTTTACAACATCCTCATGCGTTCATCAATCACCCTTGAACCTCCAAAGGAGGTGGAAAGTTTCATCTCCGAACTAAACCCTCGAAAGAGTTCGAGTGGACTGACCCCTGGCACCCCGAAGTTCAAAGTTCGAACGTACCCTTACCCTGGACAGGCCCTAGAGTCTTGGAAAGTGCCAACTCTATATCATCCCTTGCGGCCTGTCCGCTTGATTTCCCGTTTCCACGTGTTTTCTATGTTCTTTTGTTCTTCCCTTCCCTAGCCTAGTAGGCCTAGTTACACACCACACCCTTGACCTCATTCGAGATGTTTACCCCTGGGCAGTCCCGCAGGACGCGGGCTGGATGGGGACTACGGGAACGGAGCTCTACCGGAGGAGCACTGTAACGCCGATACAGAGTTGATTGAGCATATCGAATCGGGATCGGGATCGGGATATAGGGCTGGGGCGGGTGGACGTCTGTCGGTACTTATGTACTAACAGGCTCCACGCAAAATCTGCACAAACTCTGTTAGTGCAATAGTCTCAGCAACTGGCGGTATGGTATGTATAACGAACTGTAAACATGGCACGAGGAGTAGTATCTCACAAAAACAGCAACCACCAAAGTCGAATAATGTCGCGAGAAAACAGTTGTATTCTTTTATCGGTCATGTCATCATCATCGTCACCCTCTATCTTGTTCACAGGTGCGACGGGTCATATACGCTGCGTTACCTGATGCTGGCTGTCAACACCCCCTCCTCTCACCATCTATCTCCCTGCCAGATCCCTCCCACCAGCACTCAAGTTGCCCGGGCTTCGTCATAAGTGTCTCTTGGAGATGCCGTTTCGTTAAGTCGTAAAATCGTGAAAAATGATCCCAGAAGGGAAGAAAGAGTAAGAGAGAGAGGAAGAAAAAAAGCCGCGAAACTCCCATGCCATACTCCCCCAAGGATACATGAAAGTGAAGAAATAAGTGTTCCAACCAGTCCGACTTCAGCCAAGTATGCCCTTCGGTGATGCAATGGGTCCCTGTCTCCCGGCCAAGAAAGAAGACAGACATCTTGCGGCGAAGCATAGAGGTCTACGCTGAACGGACCGCTCCAAAGTCTCGTGAAGGTGCGAAACCGAATAATTCCAGGTGCAATGAACGTGTATGAGCTGCCTTATAAGACAGCTGCAATAACGATGAGATATGTCCCAAATCAGGAAGGAATGGCCGTATGGAAGCGTCTTGCCTCATCATCTCGGACCCAAGGTTCCGTCAAACCAAAAGCTTTGCAGTCGAAGGCGGTCTTGGACACCACTAAGCTTTCCAAAGTCCGCATACGCAATGGGAAGGACAATCCTCTGTCCGCTGGATCAGGCTTGGGTTCGTATTTCCGCGCTGGGGGCATCCAATCCAAGTACGGCTGTACTTCCACGATACGGACGAAGCTTTCCTGAGGCCCAAGGAGGCTTCTTAAACAACCAAAAACCCGTGAAACACGGGGAGGAAAAACCGGAGAACCCAAAAAGAAAGGAATGAAGCGGAATCGTGACAACGTGTCAGATCCATGTATCTATATGTCGTAGGTCGTCCAGTCATGAATTGTGCCGATGCAGCTTTTGTGCGTGTAGAAACCAGTCGTGATGCTATTCGTTCGTCTTTTGCCGAGTCGTTGATTGATCGTCACCTAGGGGTATAAATCCTGGGTCTTCTCACCATGTTGCTGTGAAGCGTGAAAGAAGTTTAAAAGGAAAAGAGAAAATCCAAATCCGCTGATGGAGAGGGCATCCATGCCTTTTCAATGGGCTGTGTTTCCTTCTGTCAAGGTATGGCGGCTCCATGGCCCTCATTCCATCGAGGCAGTCGAGCTGCTGCTCGATTCATCTCCGGAATGCCGATTGCGATGTCCATGCGTATAGTGAGAAGACATATGGGGACGGCTGCTCCGTCTGGACTTGTGCTTGGCCTCGTCTGCCGGCAACCCTTGGACGATTCCGTTGCGGGCCAGCATCCCTCCATTGACCGAGAAATTTCGGCAGACCATAAACGCACGCATGGCCGCGTTTTCCTGGGCGAGTCCATGTGATTCATATGGGATATCTGTCTGGTATTCGCGGCCGTTGACGAGAACCAAGCAGGTAAAGCCACTGCCATCACGGTAGCACTCGTATGAGGGATCGTGCCATCCACGTCGCCGACAAAGACCTGTAAGAACCCAAATTAGCGGCTGTGGGTAAAGCATGAGACATGTGCAGATGGATTCCCTGACTGCGTGGCAGCCGAACACGGATGCCTCAGCCCTAGGACCGGGGGGGGGGGGGGGGGGGGGGGGGGGGGGGGGGGGGGGGGCAGGCAAGATGACACCTGGTGCTGGAAGAAGAAAGAGGCGGGACATCTCCATGTTGTGGAAATCTCATGCAGGGGTAAACCATTCCAAAGGGGGAAATGCCATGCCTCGTGACAACACCCCACAACAAGATTGGTAGTGTAGGATTTGTGATTAAATCGGAAAGCGAGGTTTGACAGCAAAGGTTGACGCGTGGGTGACTTACTCTCCAGATACTGCATGTAGAAACCAGCCATGGTGTCGGTTTTTGCCTGTGCAAAAGGATATGGCAGGAGAAGCGAGACAGAAGTGAAACGGCAGAATGTATGAGATCCTACAAACAGTGGAGGTGACGATGGTGAAAAAGAAGGAAGTGAGGAGGCCGCGGGTAGATGTCCGAGATCCGAGGATGTGATGCAATTGAGCCCAACTAAAAGGCAGAAGGAGATGCGAGGCAGTGCCGGAAGCAGGCAGGTATGGACGACGAAGCTGCATCACCTTGATGAGCAGTCAACGGCGAGACATGTGTGCTTTACATATTGCAGTGAAGGAGCAGCTTCGTGCGGGGCAAGGGGGGAGGCAAAAATGTCCGAATTCAGACGCCAAAGAGACGACATGAGGGAAAGCCAAACGGACAGGAGGAGAAAGTGTTCGTCAGATGCAATGTTCGACCGTCGAGATGCGGCTCAAAGTGTGACCCATCTTGATGCGCTGGCATTGTCGTTGCCAGTTGATAGAGCCGGAGACCGGGCCAACTCCACACCACACATACACCACCCATGGGGTATGCATTAACATGCCTGGGGGGAAGATCTGCTTTGATAAGTCGGAGCCAGTTTGGGATTGGAATGGGCATGGATGGAGCCCGACACCATTTGTGTGATATTTTCCTTTCCTTTTCCGGCACCTGGCTCAACGACCGGGCCGGCCTCCACATGTTCTTCGGCCTCTCTCGCCGCCCTGGCACGCCTGGATCGTGTCCCATCGCTGGACAGATGAGATAGGCTCGCGAGGTGTTTTGGGTATGCAGAGTTAGGCATAGCAAGGTGGCGAAATGGGATGCCCGAGAGCCAGTCTTGTGGTCCAGTCGAGAAATCGAAGCAAGATTCGAAAATTCGGCAGCAAGCGGTCTTTTGCCGGCAACCAGTCAAGATTCAGATGTGGCATTTTGGTGAAGCCGAGGGGTGCCAGAAGAAAGGATGTGCCTGGCTCGCAACTCGGGGGCACGAAAAGCAGTCGATGAAGAACAGCAAGCCCGGCAAGATCCATCTGACTGGTGGCTCCTTGAACCACTCACCCAGCCTGGGCTATGGCATATCTAGCATGTATCCTTTTGGTACTGGAGTTTGTGCTATGTATCGACACTATCGACAGACGGACCGCAAGGCCTCGGCGGTACCTTTTTTTTCAGTAGAGGTGCGTCTCCACTTGCTATGCTACCGTAGAGATCAACGGCAGAAGGTAAAATAGCATCAAAATTCGGCGGGTCCATATACGCTGCATGAACCAGCCAGGAACGGGGTTGGGGTTGGGGTTGGAGCCCGGGGGGGGGGGGGCATGAATAGCCAAGCGGGCAAGGAAGGACGGGAGAAGTTGACATGGCATGTTGGTGTTTGGTTGACCTCGCTGAGAGGTGAAATGGAGATCATTGGCGCTGTGAATTTGTGGGCCACGACTCCGGCAACATGGGCGATTCGGCGGATCCCATACCTTGGTTCGGCAGGCAGCGAGAGTGAGGAGAGCCCCAGACCAGCGTTGGCGACATTTTCGGAGCTGGTCAGCACAGAGGAAGAAGGATGGACCGCTGGCGTATCAAAACCGCGGGATCGAGGATTCCGGAAAGACGACAACAGCCGGTGGTGTTGCTGGGTGCTTTCCGTCCGGACCATGGACCATGGACCATGGACTACCGTCTGCTCCTCGGTGTTTGTTTCTCTCTTTCTCATCTCCAGTTGGTCAGCAAATTGGGTTCGTCAGGGTGTCGTAGTGGTGAGAAATTGTTGTCATGGTCATGGAAAGGGCCGGTACACAGGTCTGTGTAGCGGAACAAATCGAGCCATATCAAAATGACTGGCTCTTTGGCCGACCACGAAGTCGGTGAATGAGGGATGAGATGCATGAACAGTGGCTGGGCCGGCGAACCCTTGCATGTCCTGGGTGCGGGTGCGTCTGGCCCCAGGAGAGAGCGAGGACGCTGAGTGGCCGAGTTTATGGCGAGGCCGCAAGGCCGCGAGGCAGCTAGGCACAAGAAGGCCTTAAGACGCATGCAATGATGAGTTGGCAATGCTGCTGGATATTAAATCGACGAGCCAGAATGGACTGGTGCAGAAATCATGGAAGACGTGCTGCGGGCACCGCTGGAGTTGCGTGACAAGAGCAAGAGGTGAAGAACAGGCAGTGACAGGCCCTTCCATGCCCTCACGGATGTACGGGTACAAGGGGTTCCAAGGGAGCCAACCGAGCCGGAAGAGACGGGCGGAACCTCGACGGAGCAGTTAACGGGGCCAGCATTGCCGTGCCATTCACAGGCCGGCGTGCAAGGAAGAAGGAAGAGCGCGGGCGGAGAGGAGAGAGGAAGAACGAGGGCAGCCAGTCACGATGGCGATGGTCGCTATCGTTGGCGGAATTTGGTGTTGACAAGGCCGGGGGAGGATGATGAGGAGGAGATCATGTTAAGTGTCAATCTTCACTTCCTGTCTGCCTGCCCATTGCTTTGCCCATCGCTCTGCCCATGGCTGGTCTGTGAGTATGGTGATTCGGCTGTCATCTTTTAGGCTTCACCGTGTATCCCTTGCCCGGGGCAGAAAGTGATGACGAGGCTGTTGGCATGGCAGCAACGGTTTACATCTGGGTTGGAGGATTTGAACATGAGAATGGATGACAGAGAGAGGAGACGAAATGTTCAAAATGCGGGGACTCTCTACTTGCGTGCATTGATTCAGTGATGGATTCAGTGATAGCATATCGCGCCTGCGGTAACTTGAGGTTTCCGTCTCTTCACTTGTCACTTATCTCCCACCTGAATCGGCATTGGAAAGATCGGTGCATGCCACCATGTTCGGACGCCGTCTGTTTCACACGGAAAGGTTATTTCTTTGACACAAAACACAGGGCAAGAGGGATGCGAACCGAAGCAACCTCACGGCAATCTCCAATGAGAATGGAAAGCACATGAAAGTGCAAACGGGTGGTGGTCAATGCCCCTTGATTTTCAATTGATGTCGCTATTGAAAGTGGGTCCTTCCTGATGGAGGGGGAAAGAGGGGCATTTTGAGCTGAACATCCAGGGATGGAATTCTTCTAGAACACGCATCCAACGAACACCCAAGCCCTCAATGGGTGTCATTGATTTTGCCTCGGAGACACTTAACATCCAGTCTGGATTGCATCGTCCCAGCCTCAATTCAACTTCTTTGCTCTCGATAGGCTTTGAGAGTTTCGATATTGGCTCTGACATGGCACCATCGACTCTTGAATTCGTGGCGCCTACTCATACCCTCAAGATGAATAGTCTGGAAAGACCCAAACACTTGGATAAAGAAGCAGCCATCGCCCATGAATCCCCCTCCTCGATCGACACTCATCGGGCTCATTTGCTTGATCCCAAGCTGTGACACCTCTAATGCCATCATCTCGCCTTATCGATCAGCACTTTCCTTGGAGAGTTGGGGGTCAAGGAAGTCGTTCTTCCCTTTTTGCTTTCCTTGTTACCTTCACCCCGCATGCTCGCTACGTTCGTTCCTTCCTTTCCAATGGACGCGATTGACATCCAAGGCTTGACACGATGAGGGGTAGGTACGCTCGGCACGGTACGGTACAGCTGAGCTTGATGAGGTTGCAGCCCCTCATCAGAGCCGTCACCCGCATAAGATGGATGCTCAGCCTTTTTGATTCATTCCATTGCAACGTCATGCTTCGACTGAATGGTCTGTAGGTACCTCTACCAATTTCAACCCTCGACCTACCAAACCCATCAGTCAATCATGCTTTGTTTCCCAACCTCTTCTCGAGGCATCGACTGCGCCACCAGGCCGCCGTAATGGGCCTCATCCCGTCGAAACCTTCGATTTGTCCGGAGAAAAACACCTCGCCGATGGCCAAGACACAAAAGCAGAGCTCGGCAAAGACGGACAAAGCTGCTTGGAGTCGGAGAAATTCTCACCACTATATTCCACAGCTCGCTCTCGCTACCATCCACCTGGGTTGGGACATTGCTTGACCCTTACTTACCCTTCCAGATGAGTATGATCTCTTCTTGCCATGTACCACGTTTGCTCACATTCCGGTTAATACAGGTGAGATTACACGACAGAGCATGAACCACGCATATACAAGTTGTAGGAGCTGTTCTGCAGCCTTCTACGACTTGTTCGCTTTTCTAGCCATTGCCATGTCATTGGCAACAATTATCTGATGCTACCTGAGACCCATCCGAGAGCTTATCCGAGGACCCGACCAGAAATACAATTGGGATATGAACTCTGAGGAATCGAGGCTTTGGTGGTTGACTTGATCCATAATCTCATTTGGTTCCCCGGACGTTCTGTCCGGCAGCATCACCCCCGTACAAGGGTTAGTGATGGGAGCAAAGCAACATCCTGCCTATTTCTCTTGTCTTGACTCACAAACTTCCCCGCAGGGATATCGTCATGGCCTTGAGGTTTGTTGTCATGCGTGGACTGCCATGTTGCCACAGTGTCGTACGCTCACGGCCTCTTGGTACGCATACCTGCATCCACGCCTAGCCAGCCCTTTCCTTCGTTCCATATCTGCACAAGTTGATCGATGGTGGCGTGCTCGGAAGGATGGAAAGGATGGGCAGCGATGGATATCGACAGTCAATCAGAGATTGTTGCATGCACTCCAAGGTCAAACCCACTTTACCCAAGTCTCAAGCCAGGGCATTTTCATCCAACACGTCGTATCCTGCAGTCACTTCAGTCTCGCTTTGTTCCGGAACGGATGGGTGCCTAACCACGAGGTGGAAGCGCAGCGGAAGGCTTCGCTTTGCCTCAGCGATTGCCTCTGTCCCCAAGCATGTGCCCGTGGTCTGATAGGTTGACCTGCACTTTTCCAAGACAAACCCACAGAATCCAATGATTATGGCGGCGGAAGACTTTCCGAGAGCCGCTCCTTGTTATTGGAATGAGAGTAATCGCATTTTGAGATGGGTAAAGAGTCAAGAGGAAGACGTTGGGTTCCTGGGGCTGAAGTTAGTATCTGCATACTCACAATGACCAGGTGTCGAGCCAGTTATTCCTGCTATCATTGCCGGGCCTACTCGCAGGTCCGTTCCTTCAACTTCTTATTTCGCCCTGCCTTGGCTTACCTGCGGCATTACTATAGATTTTTAATCGGCCAATCGGCAGTCTAAGGGCACTGAAATATGCTTGGTTCCGGCAGCTAATGTCACTCTCATTTAGCTCAAACCCCTATAAATGTGATTTAATGTATATAGGGAAAACTTATACTGTTAATGCCAGCAGTGTCTGACGTGCGTAGGCTCGATAGCTTGTAAGACGAGACTGATTGGTGAGTGAAGTCTGAGTGAGTCAGTCAGTCAGTGGCCAGAGGAAACACCATATTGTTAGTCAAACACCAGAATTTCACAGATGATGATTATGGAAGATCTCGACTTGCTTCTATTTTAAATTGGTGGTCAAAAGCTATTGATTACGCTCGACTGGACAGACAATCTGGAATGTCCTCGTCGGCTTGTTTGTTGTACTCACTCATGCTGGATATGCCTGTAGACTATCTTCATGCCAACCCAACTCGAGGGTTCATCAAACTAAACATGCCCGTTATCTTGACAGTGCAAACAAACATATGCTAGTATAGGAGCGGCAGTGATGGCAGCCACCCGTTTCCGCTGTTTCATGCAAGCATACCTCTTCCATCATCCTTCACAATATCCTCATCACCAAGCACTCGCTGCCTCACTACCACATTCTACCTAGTCATACTTCCGCATAACTCATTCCCCATTTCCCAAGGACAACCACATCACCCCACCTGAACCTCCCTCCCCCTCTCATCTCTCTCCCCCCTCCTCTTCCACTCAATCTACCCAATCTACCCAATCTACCCAATCTACCCAATCTCCTCTGCCAATCGATGTCATTTGTCATCCACCCCCTAAGTGGAAGCAAACCCACTTCTTCCCTGAAAATACCCCCTAATCCCATTCACATTCTTCTGCGGAATCGCATAAGCCGGGTGGATAGGCCTGACTCGGTCCGAGTCCTCGTAGATTTGGTCGTTTTCGTCGATGTAGGGAAACACGTTCCAGACGGAGTCGGCGCCCAGGGCGGCCAAGGTGGGCGTGGTTTCTCCCTCGGGAAGGGGAAGGGGATCGGAGTCTAGGTCCCATTGGTGTTGCGCGGAGGAGAGGCCGGAGAGGACGTAATTGGTGTGGTAGGCGTCTGACATTCTGATGGGGGGAGGAGGGGTTAGTACATGGGGAAGGTTGAGAGGCGTGAAGGGGAGAGGTAGGCGGGTAAGGGGGGAGAGAGGTGAGGTGAGGTGAGGTGAGGTGAGGTGAGGTGAGGTGAGGTGAGGTGAGGTGAGGTGAGGTGAGGTGAGGTGAGGTGAGGTGAGTTAAGGGAACCTGAAACGGAGGTGAAGTGAGGTGAAGAAAGGTGAATGAAGTAGGTGAGGTAGTGGTAAGGTGAGATGGGTGAGGGGAAGAGAGGTGAGAAGAGAGAAATGACGTTAGGGGAAATGTAAGAAACTGAGGAAAGCAATAACGCAAAGCCAAGAAAAAAACTCACTTGTATGGCTTATCCCTCAACCCACCCTTCTTCGTCTGGTCCTGGCAACAGCAAAGAATATACCGAATCAGGCCCTCCCGACCGTAGAGGCTCTCCGGCGCTGCCGCAAGGCCGGTGGATGTCTTGTTCTTCTCGGAACCAGCGCCGGAGCCGTTGGAGGGACTGAGACATGCCTCAATAAGGGGGAAACACCCGCCCGCCCAGTGGCTGTAGCAGCCGTCAACCAGCTTGTTGGTGCGTCCTGAGAACCCGCCTTCGGGTGCATACTGCCGGTAAGATAGCCAGGAGACGAGGCGAGGGACGTCTAGGTAGCTGGTGGGTGGGAAGGAGAGTTTTGTTAGCTGCCTGCCTGTCTGTGTGTCTGATGGGAAGATGCATGAGACCATGCGCATGATGGGTGAGAGTGCAGTGATTGTTTGTCACTGTTTAAGTGGATGCTTGCTTGCTTCATGCTTGCTTACCTTGGGATGATCCGGCGAGGGTTGTCTAGGATTGCGAGACAGGCAAGAGCGCAAAAGGCATACGCGCCGTGGGCCTCGTTGTTGGGTTGACTAGATATCCCGCCCTCAAAGGTTTGGCCTAGTACAATGTCAGTTTGCTTGCCTTTTTCATGCTATCTTCCGTCTTGATGTGATGCATGAGCCACTAGGGTAACACTTACAGCTACGCACATATTCCGCTATGCCGGTCAACAGGTTAGAACGACCGCCATCATATGCAGGAGAGTCTGGTGTCAAGTCCAGAGGCAGATCGAGCAGAGTAATGATAACAGCGGCGATATATGCCCCCCTTTTCGGTTACCCCTGCAGTGTTAGACAGCATATTCAAGAGAACCGCGACTTGGACCAACGCACCTGATATCCTCCTCACCTCCCACACACACTTGGAAGCCACCATCTGGCTGCTTCAAAGAGCATAGCCATTTCCACATGGCCTTCCTATCGATAACATCATAGGCCTCCTCACCCCCAACCAAGGCGATAGCTAGAATAACGGCATATGTAGTAGCCAGGTGCGACGTCTGTCCATGGCCTCCGCCGAACCCTCCAGACTCATTCTGCATGGTGCGAGCAGTCTCAATAACGCTCTCCCGGTAACTGGACACATCCTCCCCCATCATGGTGAGACCGGACAGGCACCAGTACAAGTACCATGGCCTGCTAGCGTCCACCGCAACGAAGCGACCTGGTAACGGCCCAAGGGACTGCTTGAGAAACTTGATATGCTTCTCCCTGTTCAGCTTGGGGAGGCCATAGTCGTTGAGATCGAGGGGTCCATCCTCGCCGGTCAGGAAGGGTAGACAGTGCTCGACAGTCTGGTCCTGGAGCCGGGAGGTGTCGGTGATGAGGTCATCCTTCACCAGGGGGGGCTGCTTGAACAGGTCGGGAATCATGGGTTCGGGCTGTGCTTGTTGTTGTGGGGAATGACTCAAGACGAACTCCTCGTCGACGTATTCAAAGTCGTCGTCGGTGATGGCGTCGAGATTTTGCTGAGAAGAAGTAGCGACCCCTTCTTGGGAGGTCGGGAAGGAGGAGGTGGAGGCGGCCATGTTTCCCTTTTTGCTCTTTGGAAACTTGCGAATGAAGACGGCGCGATTCCGGCAACGCGCTCCCTTTGTGCGCACCACCATCAATCAGATAAGCAGAAATGAGAAAAGAGAGTGTTAGGAGACTGGCTGGGACACAACGGTTGAGAATCTCATCACGCTTGGTATTGTTCTTGCTGCTCTAAGGCTTGTATGCTACAACTAGGTGATCGCGGATTGGCGATGTGGACTCGATGTTTGCGGCCTTTGCATTCGCTGTTTGGGCGGCGACGGCGGCGTGCAGTCCATTGTTGGGGTCAGTCCACTGTCAATCACTGTCCGCTGGGCACTCAAGTGAGGTCACAGAGGTGAGGTGAGGTGGCAGTCACCCGGCAAGTGGGCGGACGGCAGTGGTGGGATATTGCCGGTAGAGGTAAGCTCGATTGGCTTACCCCGCCAGGTGTCGGTGAGGTGTCAACCCTCCCTTGCCAGTTGTCGCTTACAGTGTGAAGGTACGTACCTTCTGCCTGCCCAGTGCATTGAATGACGAAAGGCTCCCTGGGAATTCAACGACGTACGTCCCTTCCTTCACAACTCGACCTGAGGTCAGTTGATGTGATCTTCGTATCTCTTCAATCTTAATTTCATTGAACATCTTCTTCTTTGATTCCATCTCCTTCTCAAAGTGGATGCATTTACGACAGCCTTGCGGCTCTTAACTCTAGCCCAACGCCACTCAAACTCAAAATGAACCTCTCCTTTGGCAAATGCCGACGCATCGGAGATTTCATCGCCAAAACCATGCATTCCTCCAGTTCTAGTGGCCATCGACGGCGATAAAACATCATGAGTTGCTCCCAGGATGCCGTGTTCTGGATGACTGCGGCAATCTCCGATCCTCATCCCGAACCCGACTCCGGGACTGACGGCTCCGCATTGACGGGGAGCTGGGCGTTCGCGACTCGCCGTCAGCCCTATAGATCAAGAGACGGCGGAACTCGGACCTTCCATGAAATCGCCCAGCAATCATCGATCCACCGCACGCAGGAACAGTTTTGACTGCATCAGCTCACATGGGATCCGTCTCAGGGTACCCTTCAGCTGCACTGAAGCAAAAACGTAATGCAAGAAGCGAGTCATTTTTGCTGGTCAAAAACGTCCTGATATCTTTCTGCCGTGCTGCCGAGCAATCTGTGAATAGTCTCGATAGGGGCAAAGACAAGACTAAAAGACTCGGCCAATCCTGCCAGATGGATTTCGGAGATATTGATCGGTTTTAAATCCACAACCTCCTAGGCCCTGGCTCGTCCGGCATTCGGACGTTGGTCCGTATGCGCGGCACTTGTACCGGCAACGACGGCGACAACCCCGGCGAACATCCGCAGACACTGCCGGAGAGATTCGACCACGTTGCTTCCGAACCATCGAGGTTACATACCCCCTATCAGGGTTAAAGTTGGTTGTAAACGGCCCAGCAGCTGGATTGACAAGAATGCCGATACCTCAGGCCATTGATCACCATCTCTTGCCCATCGTGCCGTTTTCTTCAACGGATATCAACGCACCGAAGACATGGAGCAAGCAACCCCGAGCACAAAAACACATGTCTCGCTTCTTGCTCGCTACGAACCGAGCTTTTCTTTGTTGAGTCTGGCTCGACATTTCGACAGTGGCCACAGCCCAGGGTTGTCGGTAGCGAGCGCGCTAGAGCCTTTTCTCCTCCTTGACTGCCATTCTGAGGCTCAAAATCCGAACGTACGCGGACCTTTCGGACGGACGACACGGATTCCACGGTGAAAAACCCCCGGCCCCTCTAGACCAAGAATTGACTCGTTCGAGTCGGTCCTAGTGTCGCCGATCCCGAGAAGAATACGGGCCGCATAATAGAGTTCCTGATCGGGCTCCAGCACGCAAGCCTCGGGGATCTCGAAAATGGAAAACTTCTCTTGGGTCATCAGTTACACTAACCATTTCACAGTTTCATAATGAGGCTCTGATGTGTCCTTGCCTGATCGTTTCGTTTCGTTTCGTTTCAACAGAAGGATGCCATCAAAAGCAGGAACAAACGCTACGGACAGGTTAAGCTTCTTTCAAAGGTTGCAACAGCTCCTCTTTTTCAGGGGTCCAGGAGCTAGAGGGGTCTCCACATACCGACTGGATCTGATAACCCTAGCTAGCGTGGGGAAAGCTCTCGCTGACAGGGACCGGCCCCATGCCTAAAAGAGTTTGGAGGGGACATCTGGACCAGTTAAATGAGTGGCAGGTATTGTGCTCACTAGCATCGCATCTCAGCGAGCCGAATGCAACAAGCCACCGACCGGGACCGAGAAGACTGCCAGTTTGCGTCCAGAAAACAGTAACGGCCACTGTGCGAGTACTTGGGGCCAGAGCATCTCCGGCGACGACATGCCTCTTTTTTTCTCATATATCGATTGGCCATTCCATCGACTGCGCCGCAGTGACGGAGTTGGTGCACGGTGTTAATTAATGTTGTGCTCCCCTCCTTTCGTCACATAACTGCCGATAAAGGTTGCGATCTCTCTCTCCATGGATGTTGTTGGTGAGTTGATCAAGATGATTGACGATGTTTGCTCTAAAACTAGGTGAAACTTGCTCACGACTTTGAGTATCAACGTTTGGAGGAGAAAGAGCTGCCGCTAACTTGAGATAGAGACTTGAGACTGAAGACACGCGTTTCTCAAAGTGGTTAACTGTCAACCGGACTCTTGAGCCCGATTGGGATGACAGATAACAAGAGGACTGGGGATTTCTGGCCAGATCTGGATGTCTGAATTCCTGACCGACCTGGTTTTATCACTCGAGACATGCTGGGAATACCGTACATGGTATGGCAATGACACCGGCAGTTAGCATGCCCAGACAAGTCGAGCGACTCTGGAGCGTGTGACAAGGGCGGATAGCAACAGGTTTTGGAGCAGGACAGATTCCAGAGAAGACTGCTGTGAGAGGTGGTAGAAGGTCAGCCACCATGCGCACCTTGTGTGAAGTGGAAAGCAAACTGTAACGGTGTGGCGACCGAGACGCTTTCTATCCTTGCTGGGAGGAGGAGGAGTGGTGAGGCAAGGCGGAACGGCCACGTCCCACAGGTCTCAACTCTTCAGGAAAGGCCAAGATTCGTTCCCCCATCTCTGGAGTGTATGTATGACGAACCTTGAGGATCGAAAAAAAAAGTCATCATGGCATTAGGCGAGAAATCATTCTTACGGACTCACACGTGCGTTGTCGGGATGATCCCTAGGAGTCGGCGATTTGTTGTTTGATGGCATGTCAGGCATCGCCAGAAGTCAATTTGATCCGCGACTCCGCGAGCGGTAGGCCAGCATGACCCTACCTTTGAAACCAGCTCGTCGTCGGCAGGAGCCGCGTCCTTCCGTATCAAGCTGGAGTTTTATCCAGGCACTTCCAGGCACTCCAGGCTCCGGGCCCTATTCCGGACTCCGTAGCTGCTTTCCACTTGGGTAGACAGACAGCGGGTTGGGATGGGATCGGATGCACGGTGGGGTGATTATGGCTGAGTGATGGGTGTCGAACAAGTCGAAGTCTCCGGCTGGGCTCTTTCTGGCTTTTTTTGCCCTTCGCTTGAAAATAGTCCTACAGACTATACCATACCGTGTTTGTGCCAAAAGCTGAACTCGCTTCTCCCAAGTGCCAACTGGCTCCGGTTGGCTGTTGTCTGTCATCCTTTTTTGCATATACTGTAGATATGGACGATACGAGACCCCGAGGTATGGTCAAGGCCCAAGTTTGTTTTGTTGGCATTGGGCCTCGTTTTCTGGCCTCGACAACAACATTGAAGACCTGCCGGGGACTGTACCCCTGAGGTCGTGTTTTGAAGTCCTCGACGGCGTCTTTTCTATCCCACAATGGATCCGATCCTATCTGTCTTCCATTTGTCCATTGCTCCGTTGCTCCAGGGCATTGTCCAATGTTGAACAACGGGGCTTGAAGAAGAGAAGCTCAAAGTGGTCAAAGTCTTGTTACAGTGCGACGAGGTTGGATTGGACCTGCCACTTTCTCTCTGGAACATGAAGAAGCTCTTGCCCAAAGTGTGGAAGTGGGACGGAAACCGAGAAGAACCTTGAAGAGGCAGTGGGGAGATGGCGTCTGTGGAGCCGTGCCCGGAGTGCTGGCAGCGAGTTGTGGCAGCCCAGGCCATTCCCGTTCGGTATGGGACGAACTGATTGGCCCTSGGATCCATGCACGCATCCACGGCTGGCAGAGAGTCCAATCAACGTTGTCCTGTTAGACTGGGGTTGTATATGCACCCTCACCGCCTCTTCAGCGTTGAGAGAGTGAGGAAGGAACTCTCTCTCACTCTCTTTGCGTTGCGCCCTCATCGACTCTTTTGGTGGGTGAGCGAGGGGTTGACGGTGCACCATTGGCACTCTACGAGAGCACCATCCATCCATCCATCACTCGATTGGCCGCTGCCGGGATTCTTGCTCAGACTTTGAAGTGGGCTGGAGCCGTCTTCCCTCCTCCAGTCCTCTTTTTTCCCTAGTCTCTCTCCACCCGGTTAGACTCTGTCCACCTCCTCGTCGAGCCATTTCTCGACCCAGCAAAGCGTTGTCTCCATCTCCAGACGACCAGACCACACACACACAGCCAAGCCAGCGCCGGCGTCCTTGCTCGCCTTTCCCACGCTACGCTGGAAAATTGAACAAAAGTGTGCGAGTGTCGTGGTTGTGTCAATCTCTTTTCACTCTGTCCATTTTATCCCCTCTTCATACTTTACGACCCATAATAAAGAAGGCAGAAACGAGACTCTGCGAAACGCCCGATTCGACCATCACGAAGAGGAAAACAGAAACAAAAGAAGATCAGGTACAGGTAGCCTCGGCCAGGTGCCTTTTTGCTCTTCTTCTGCAACTTGCGTCTGCGACGGTTCCTTGTCATGATCCTTTCTTGACCGACTCATCGTTGATCGAGAAAAGAGCGGTGTCACCCCCTCACCCTCGTCGTCCACCACGGCCACGTCCACAATCCACGCTCTTGGGGTCCTCTCCGTTGTCCACGTCCCCCGGACTTGTCATCCGCCCATCCACGGCCCATCCACGCCGTCTACGCCCACTCACGCCCACGCATTCCACGCACACGCACTCGGATCGAAACGAGACCAGACGGAAGGACGATCCATACTAACGGAAAATCTCCAATCCACCTCATCCTCGCCTGAACAAAACCCCATTCACCCCTTGGTTCCCGCTCCCGCTCCCGCCATCATGACTTACGACTTCACTGCCGCTGGGGGAGACGCCGTCTTGCTAGAACAACTGGCCTTCGACCAGCAAGACCACCAGCGCTACTATCCCATCATCACCTCGACCCAATCACCCCAGAACATCACTTCGACCGCGCTGACCACCATGTCCCAAAGCGCCCGTCAAAGCCTCAGCCCGGGTGCCACTTGGCTCCCGGCCGATCTGTCCGGAGGAATGAGCGCACCCACCTCCATCCACTCGCCAAGCAGCAGCATGTCGCCGTCGTCGCCCGAGGACCAGAACTGCCAGTCGCCTGGGAATAGCGTCATGTCCAGCCCTCTCCAGCAACAACAGCACTCGCCTCTTCAGCACTCGCCTTTGCAGACCGGCACTCACCTGTTCCCCGACTGGACCGCTTTCCCCATGCAGACTCAGCAGCAGCAGCAACATGTCTCTGATATGCCTCAGTTTATCTCGAACGAGCCTCTGCTTGCTCTCACCAACCACTTCATGCCCAACTTCCACCAGCCCAGCGCCTTCGACTATCTCCCCGCCACCACCCAGGCCGCCATCGAAAACACCCTTCATTTGGAGGCTCCTTTCAACCACGCCATCTCTCCCGTCGAGGAGACCAGCCAGCAACTACAGTGGAGCACGGGCACGGGCACGCAAATGGCAAACTGGCAGGATTTTGAGATGGCCATGAACTTCAACCAGCATGATGGACTCGCCCGGATGCCCATGGGAAGCCACTCGCCCACGGGCAGCTTCCTGGAAGTTCTGTCTTTGCACTCTGGAAGCGACAATGGCTGGGCTACCGTGGACATGCCTCTGTTCCAGGACTACCAGAACTTCACCCAGCCCCAGCCTGCGCAAAATACCGCCATCTTTAACCCCGGCCAGACTTTGCACTTGAGGACCACATCTGAACTCTCACAACAGTCTGACTTCAACGAGTTTGGAAGCTACGAGGAAGTTACCTTCCCCTACTCGCCCTTCTCCACCGAGTCCGATGGCTTCATGGACATGGCCAACAACCGCCACGGTTGCTGCTCCGGTGACCACCACCACCACTCTCCTCAGCCCACCGAGATCAGCCCCTCTTCCGCCGTTGCTCCCGTACCTATTAAGGCTGGCTCTTCAAGGGTCGTTACTGCCAACGGTTCCGGCTCGGTTTCGCCCCCGCCGAGGAGAATCACTGGCCCGAGAAAGAGCCCTACTGCCAAGCCTTCCAAGACCATCGTTCGTAGGACTAACTCGACTGGCAAGAAGGACGGCACTGGTGAGAAGAAGGTCGGCAGGCGTCGTGGACCCCTCCTTCCCGAGCAGCGTAAGCAGGCCAGCGAGATCAGGAAGCTCCGTGCCTGCCTCCGTTGCAAGTTCCTCAAGAAGACCTGCGACAAGGGTGAGCCTTGCGCTGGTTGCCAGCCTTCTCACGCTCGTTTGTGGCAGGTGCCTTGCACTCGTATTGATATCAAGGATATTGGTTACTTCATGAAGGACTGGAAGGCCGACTACGAGCGTCACCTCGGCCGTGGCATGTCCGTCTTCAACGTCAAGGGTTTCGCCCAGAAGGAGACCCTCATGTGGATTACCCACGGCTACGGCTTCTGCCTCCCTGTCATGGTTCGCGAGGTGTTTGTTGCCGACGAGAGCTGCTTCCAGGTCGACTGGGTCGAGTCTACCCTGACCGACCAGGAGCCTATCGACTTCGAGATCCGCACTGAGCGCCTCGATGTTGGTCATGAGGGTGTCTCGGTGGAGGCTCTCTCCGAGTACCTCGACAAGCATGTTGATGAGGGCTTCGAGCAGTTCATTGACGATCACTTCGAGGGTACTCCCTTCATCACTGAGCTTTTCAAGACCGCTCACAGGTTCTACGTCAAGGAGCGCCTGCCTGTCATTCGCAAGGCTCTCAAGCTTGTTGTGGCTTACAACCTCACTCTTCACATTACCATGGTCGAGCAGCCGCCGACGGAGCAGCCCATGGAGGGCCAGATCGATGACGAGGACTCCAAGTACTTCGGCAAGGTTGTCGCCCCTGTCATGATCAACTTCCAGATCAAGTGCGCCATGGCCGATATGTGGCGTGAGCTCCAGAAGGAGGTTCTCGAGGAGCTCTCTGCTCTCTACTCTTCCGTCTACAGCGGAGAGCGCCTCAAGAACTGGCCTACTATCTTCATGCTGGCTGCCATCCTCTTGGCTGTCTGGGAGGAGATCCAGTTTGACTGCCATTATCGTGTGCCTGACCCTATCGCTGTCAACAAGTTCTGTGACGATATGGAGTCTACTCCTGTTGGTGTCATTGTTGGCCTCTTCCACGCCATCTCTCAGAAGCTGCCCGCCTTTACAGAGTGGGATACTCGCAGGCATGGTCAGCTGCTTAATAATAACGTTGCCGTCTGCGAGGCCATGACCGAAGTTAGACAGCATGTCCTCAAGCACGGTGAGTGATGACCCCTCATTTAATGTCAGCATTGTGTAACCCCATATACTAACCACCCGATAACAGAATCCTACCTCAGGACCCGTCAAGAAACCAAGTTCGACCGTTACGACTTTGACTCACTATCAAACAAGTTCCTGTCGAAGCTGGTTATCCGGGCCAACTAAGGTTGTTTCCTTGCTTGTTGCACTCTGCCTGTTTTGATTGCGATACCCGTTATCAACGTTACGGTTACAGCACTTTACAGCAAAGCTCGCAAGAGCTGGTCTGTTCCGGTTTCCTGTTTTCCTCTTTATCTTTTACTCATGGGGCCATTGAGCGACGGCGTTCTTATCGTTATTTTTTTCTGGCTACTATTTCTTATAGTCAACCATTTTCCTCCCTCTTTTTTCTTATTTTTTTGTGGCATTTTCATGGCTGCGCACACTCACTCGGGGGCTGGTCACCACCACGAACAACACGATACGAAATGACTGACGTCCCATCATGACGGATCAATATTTGATGACTACACATTTGACGAAACACCAACGAATTTTACACACAAGACATACACACACCATACACTACCACGCATACAACGCAAAAAGCTAAAACCAGCACGATCTGCATGACTGGCATTTTTAAAGTTTAGTTGGGAGAGAAGCAGGAGCTCAGCAAAAGGAAAGGCATGGGATGAAGGGAGGGATAAGTGAATGGAAAGGGTTGTTGGGTTGGACCGAAAAAAAAAGCACAACACACGATGCTAATGCTCTCTCTAATGACGTTCGTTCATTACAAGAAAGATACAGATGAGAGCATATAGAAAAGAGGAGGATGAAAGCAAGCGTCACAACAACTCAAAGGGGAGGAAGAGGAGGAAAAGGGGTTTGCATTGGGTACTTTGGCGTTTTTTGTCTATCTGATCTGGTTTTTTTTTTTGTTTACCTACCTAGCTATGGATTGATAGGTGGCTTTTTTGCATAAGCGCGCGCGGGCAAACCGCGACCTAGGCGAGAAACCCTCTTTCG
This sequence comes from Neurospora pannonica FGSC 7221, assembly GCA_009805235.1. Classification (NCBI taxonomy): domain Eukaryota; kingdom Fungi; phylum Ascomycota; class Sordariomycetes; order Sordariales; family Sordariaceae; genus Neurospora; species Neurospora pannonica. The sequence goes on along the minus strand of RANY01000046.1, from coordinate 20,729 downwards.
AGAAATACTTGTTGGTTATTGTTAATGAGTAACACACTGTTCGAATGGTTGGTTTGATGTGATGTTTTGTTGGTTTGAATACGTACATGTTAGATGAAGGTAAACGGCTGTATCACGAGGAACTGGCCGATGGTCCTTCTCAACAGAACGTACTACTGTGTTGAGGATTGTTTACACGTACTACTCGCCAGGCACCAGATCGCACATCGTCCCTTCGGCCAAAGGTAGAAACGGTTCGATTCTAGACTGGACCAGACGAGTACTCAAGAGAGTGATATGGATTGCAAATGGCAGTCAGGCACTGCTTGGAGTTGTGGACGTCAACCACACTCCTGAGACTCCTTACCACTTAAGTCCTGTCGCCGATGTTTTCGGAGTCGTTAGTTGAATCACCAAGTAGATAGACACTCAACCGTAACCGTGACAAACGGCTTGTCCCGACGTTTCCCCTAAATATCACATCACCACCACTAACCCACCACAGTGATCCATATCTTCCTCCATTTCCCCGAACTCTCATGATGCCACAGCGCTGAGTGATGGTGCGACGATATACTGTCCCATCCAGTCCAATGAACAACCTCAACAATCACCAAGTGAATGAATGCAAAATGCCACATCTCACTGCAGTGACTGCACCCATCTCAAAAAAGCATCATGTACCAATCTGTACTAATCTGATGACGTCGAACTTTGTCATCCGATCGTGGGATGTCGCAACCCGAATCAAGAGCATCGAACGGACGGAGCATTTCCACACTTGTGAAAGACGGGACTGGAGTTGTGGCTGCGCGGGAGTTCCCGGGCCCCGTACAGTGGTCCCGGTGCCGGTCCCACCCGAGGTGGTTGGCGGGCACGGCGGGACTCCAGGAGTTCGTGATGGTTTGGGGTTGGGGAATTGGGTGTTTGGTTTCGGGAATGATGGGGCAGGAGGGAGATGCGATCCCTATCTTGCACTGCATGGCTTACAGATTCAACGCACCATGAATATCTCCAACATGTTGATAGCGGATGATTAATTGCAACTTGGATATGCTTCATGCGTGAAGCCGTGAACGGAGGTTGGGGAATGTCAATGGCGGAGCGACCCTCCAAAAGTGCGGGGCGGTGGAGCGAAGAAGAGGCCACGATAATGCCGGGCGATACGTAACGGGAGGACGGAGTCACGACATCATCGGTCGGGGGCTGGTGGGAACCCTTATGGCCAGGCAGCCAGGAGGTCTCCCGTGTGTCGGAATCGGCGGTCGGCGGTCATTATGGGAATAGTCACGGTCGGAAACCCGATTAAAAAGTGAAGGAGGACACATTCAAAAGATGACATTCAGAACTCCGGGTTCGCGTCCGGTTTTCGGTGTCTTGCCTTGTGTTACGGAGAAATGGGCGCGTGGCGGGGCGAAGGTCGCCGTCGTACCGGACGGGAGCTGCTCACCTCAGCAGCTTGGAGGTCGGCGGGAGGACACTGTGGTGGTACCGTGCCAGCTGACTCCCCCCCCCACTGTTTGGAGCTGAAACGATCGATGCCGTTCGTTCTTTCGTTTGAGTTCGACGACCAACACCTCGACCGTTGGTGATACTTTCTGGTGTTGATATGAAAGAAGGTTTTGGGCCTCTTTGATTTATAATCTCCATCGATGTCTTGCTTCCTTCTCGTCTCCAACGGATATTGCTGGAAATTGTGATCAAGCAGTTGCTCTCTCAGCTCTTCCCTGTTTGCCTCTCGGTTGCCCTTGATCGGACCACGTCATTGACCGCTCACTTAGGGGTTCGCTTATCAAATGCGGGGAACCAGCAAGGTGCACGCAATGCCAACCTGGGCTGCTGCTGTGTGAAGCATCGAGCGAGAAGCCAACAACACACCTGGAGAAATGAACAATGGTGAATTCAAAATCATCGAGAGAACCATCTCAAAATGCCGTGAAGTGACAAGAAGTCAGGATGGCACTCACGGATTTGTAAACAAACTCGAAGGTCCGTGAAGCCGCATGCAGATCATTCTTTGGCTTATTCATCCGCCAAAGGGCAAACGGGCTGACGGGTGCCAGAAGCGTTGACAGTGCAATCAACCAGCCGCGGTCACTGTTAGGGGGGATGTCCAACCACTCCTGCCAACGGGCAATAGCCAACCAACAGCAGCCAACAGCCAACAATCAAGGGGGGAGTGTCGCCTGACTGGTCTCTTCTCGCGCCTTCCCTCCACTTCTCTGTCACTCCCAACCGCCAAGTGGCTCGTGCGTGGCCCGTCCCTTTTGTGAGTTTGGAAGTGAGTGACACACCACTCACACCGTGGCACGCGTTGGAAACGGACCAGTGATCATCCACGCTGGGACCTGGCACCTTTCCGCTTCCACTCACTCCCCTTCACTCAGCCCCCCGCTTCCCTTTCCTTTCCAGGCAGTGAAGCCTGGCCCCTCCAAGTTCGCCATCCTGATTCCTGCCACTTCCACCGCAGCAGCACCTGGACCTACTTATTTAACCCTCCCGCCCATCTGCATCCCGATTCCATTTCTCCCTTTTTCACCATCTCTCTCCATCGCCATCTTCGCAGGAGTATTCATCCACACACATACCATCGCCGCCCACGACTAGCCATTCTGCTTAATCCATCAACAGTCCATTCGTCTACTGCACAACCGCCATCATGCAGATTTTCGTCAAGACTTGTAAGTTGCCGCGCGCTCACCGCATCATCACTTCATCGACAGACCGACCGATGCTAACCATTTGCTTCATAGTGACTGGCAAGACCATCACCCTCGAGGTCGAGTCGTCGGATACCATCGACAATGTTAAGCAAAAGATTCAGGACAAGGAGGGCATTCCCCCCGACCAGCAGCGCTTGATTTTCGCCGGCAAGCAGTTGGAGGATGGTCGCACTCTTTCCGACTACAACATCCAGAAGGAGTCCACTCTCCACCTTGTCCTCCGCCTTCGCGGTGGTATGCAAATCTTCGTCAAGACTCTCACCGGCAAGACCATCACCCTTGAGGTGGAATCGTCCGACACCATCGACAATGTCAAGCAAAAGATCCAAGACAAGGAGGGCATTCCTCCCGATCAGCAGCGTCTCATTTTCGCCGGCAAGCAGCTTGAAGACGGCCGCACCCTGAGCGACTACAACATTCAGAAGGAGTCTACCCTCCATCTCGTTCTCCGTCTGCGTGGTGGTATGCAGATCTTCGTCAAGACGCTTACCGGCAAGACGATTACTCTCGAGGTTGAGTCTTCCGACACCATCGACAACGTGAAGCAAAAGATTCAGGACAAGGAGGGTATCCCACCTGATCAGCAGCGTCTCATCTTCGCTGGAAAGCAGCTCGAGGATGGTCGCACTCTTTCCGACTACAACATTCAGAAGGAGAGCACCCTGCACTTGGTGCTCCGTCTCCGTGGTGGTATGCAGATTTTCGTCAAGACCTTGACGGGCAAGACGATTACGCTGGAAGTCGAGTCCTCGGATACGATTGACAACGTGAAGCAAAAGATCCAGGATAAGGAGGGTATCCCGCCTGACCAGCAGCGCCTGATTTTTGCTGGTAAGCAGTTGGAGGATGGCAGGACCCTGTCGGATTACAACATCCAGAAGGAAAGCACTCTTCACTTGGTCCTGCGTCTCCGTGGCGGCCAGTAAGCGGATTGTGCTCTTTGTTGCTGTTTCTTGATGATGAGGAAGGGTTCACTTGGGCGTTTAGCGTTTATTGGGTTACTTACTACGCTATGGGTTGGGAAATGATGATAACCATGAAACTGGGCATTATTTAGCCGATTCTAATGGCATACGCTTCATACATACAGCGATGTCATAATAAGACTACATTTACGGTCTCAAACTTCATATATCTTCGTGATTTGCTTGTCTCTAACTTGTGAACTTTGTTACTCCGGTCAGCCGGTCAGTTGGTGATGGAGTCGAACGTGTAAGTCGAGATGGTGGGTTGTTACACCGTGCGAGGTGACCGCTGCGTGGCCGGAAGTGGCGCCCTTTTGGCGGACAAGATGCATCATACGTGAAAGGTACGTACCGACCGCCGAATTCGCGCTAGTCCGGCTGTGGATCCCCATGTAAAGGACGATCCAACGTCCAACGTCCACTCTTTCAACAGCGGCTCTTTCACAGTTTATGGAAGGGTGACTGTAAAGAGGGTATTCGGAAGAAGCACATCTCTCATCCTCTAATCACCAGGGCAAGAACTATCATTGCATGGACTTTGGGCACATACCTCTATGGACCTGCAAAGGTAGGCATCGGCGACTTCATTTACGTAAGGCACATGTCCAGGTTTTGGAGGGGCTTCCGAACCTGAACCTGACCTTTATTTAATCGACTCTTCATCTTCTTGACCCTTCTCTCTCCTTCTCTTCGCTGTCACTCTCCAACCAACGCGATTAACTCTCAATATTTTCAACAAATTTCTCATCAAAGCATTATCGCTCGTTGACCTTACTTCATCAACAAAGGATCACTGCTTTCCGACCATACTATGAATCGGTCCATCTTATGCCATGCCTGTCTACCGCTACCATTTGAAGTTTGAGCTCTACCCTTCGCCAGATCCGACGCATAGCACGCCCGTCGCAGCATTCAACCCCGATATTTGGATACCCACCAAGGACTCGTCCATATTCGACGAGCTCCCCGCCCACCCTCGCACCTGGCAGCTCAAATCTTTGCCTTCAAGGTCATCGTCCAAGAGGAAACAAGATCGAGATTGCATCCAAGAAGGGCGAATCGAAGGGGGAGAGGAAAAGTGTCATTCAGAGAAGATTCCTGGATCCTGGCCAAAATCAGAGTCGGGAGTACTCAACGACAGCTCAGACCCCGAAGCGGAGGAAGGGACGGAAACCGGCGGAGTTATCGATTGCGGGGCATCCAGACCAAATCGCCAAAACCCTGAAGACAATAGGAACATCGTCAGGCTTTCAGGCAAGCAATCACGCGCAAGTTCTCCCCCGCCAAGGTTCACGTCTGGGATAGGGCCACGGACGGCAGTTAAGGACTGGCGCTTCGGAAGGATCAGCATCGAGAGCCTTGATCTGCCACGGGACGGACATCTGCAGGGGCACGCACAACCCGCAGCGGAGGACAAGAAGCAGAAGAAGGGCAAAGGGAGGGACACGCCCAACACCACTGCTGGAGCCGGAAAACCGGTAGCAGCAAAGAACAGCCAGTCAGCAATGGCTGAGTCACAGAAGGATCAAGGACAGCAATCCCAACAACAGCAAAATGGCAACGAGGAACGTGTCTCCCACGGTACGCCAGCGGCCTCTCTAGGCCCCAACCTCGGTGGCATGGGCCAGGCCACCAAGGGACGATACATTCCCCTCGAAACCAAGAACACGGAAGTTGGCTGGGGCATTGTCCATCTCTACCGCGAGGCCGATGAGAGCAGTGCTCTTCGCGCCGGGGTGGGTGCAGAGAGCGCCAGTGGTAGCAGCGATGCCGGTAGCAACGGAACTGCTAACAGCGGTGACGACGGCACTATTCTCTGCATCACTGCTGTTCCGATGTACATGAGTCCGAGTGACTTCCTGGGCTTCATAGGAGAAAAGTGGCGCGACGACGTGAGCCATTACAGGATGATCATGACGAGCAAGTTGAATCGCTACATGGTTTTGATGAAGTTTCGGGATTCGCAGAGAGCGAAGGACTTTAGGATCCAGTTTGATGGAAGGCCTTTTGACAGTATTGAGGTGAGTTTCTCTTGATACCTTGCAGTTCTACAGCTAGGATGATAATGCGGAGTCTTTGTTGATGCTAACCTTTCGTTTTAGACCGAATTTTGCCATGTCGCCTACATCCAGTCGATCACCGTGGAATCACCCGGCACCCAGAACGGTACCAGCACCACCACCAGCAACGCGGGCGGAAACAGCAACCAAGTCGACACCCTCCCCTCACCCAGCAACACCCTTAACCTGCGACCCTTCCCTCCCCCAACCCCCAACCTGATCGAGTTGCCAACCTGCACCGTCTGCCTAGAGCGCATGGACGACACAGCCGGTCTCATGACCATCCTCTGCCAACACGTCTTCCACTGCACCTGTCTCCAAACCTGGAAAGGCTTCGGCTGCCCCATCTGCCGCGCCACCAACCCCAAACCGACCGCAGAGGAAACCGACCCGGAGAACCCATACTCGCGACCCTTCGGCTCGGGACCTGTATCTAATCTCTGCAGCGTCTGCGACGAACCCTCGGATCTCTGGATCTGCCTAATCTGCGGCAACGTCGGGTGCGGTCGGTACAAGGGCGGACACGCCAAACAGCACTGGAAGGAAACCGCCCACAGCTTCAGCCTGGAGATGGAAACCCAGCACGTCTGGGACTACGCGGGCGACATGTGGGTGCACCGCATGATCCGCGAAAAGGGCCAAGGCAAAGTGGTCGAGTTCCCGAGTCACCATATCCACAACAACAATACCTCTTCGGAGCGCAACAACACCAACACCAACACCCCGCGAGCCCCAGCCCCGGCATGGAGCTCCCAGGAAGAGACCATGGCGGCGGTTACTGGTGCGCCTCTACCCCGTCCTCCAGTCCCCGAAGACCAAGAAGTCGTCCCCCGAGCCAAGCTGGACAGCATCGGGCTCGAGTACACGCACCTCCTAACCTCGCAGCTCGAGTCACAGCGCATCTACTTTGAGGAAATGGTCGCCAAGGCAGCGGACAAAGCCTCCAAAGCATGCGCAGCCGCAGACGCCGCCTCTGCCAACGCCTCCCGCGCCATCAAAGAATTAACCGATTTCAAAGAAGAGCATTTCCAGCTGAAAGAAGAAGTGGCCTCCTTAGAGCGAGACCTCACGCGCGAGCGGAAACGAGCCGACAAGAGCACGGAGTTGGCTCGGAACCTATCAAAACAACTCCAAGAGGAGAAGAGAGTGGGGGAGGGACTGATGAAGAGGATTAAGCATATGGAGAAGGAGGCCGAACAAACGCAGGAGGAACTAAAGATGTTGAAGCAGCAGAATGAGGAGCTGAAGGAGATGAATCATGATTTGACCATGTTTATTAGTGCGCAGGATAAACTCAAAAGTATGGAGCAGGAAGGACAGGTGACGGCAGAGGAGCTGGAGGAGGGGGGCATGGTTGTTATTCCTGTTGGTGAGGGATCTTCTCAGAACGGGGGGCAGCAGGGGGGGAAGAAGAAGGGGAAGGGGAAGGGCAAGAAATAGGGGGTACTCCCTAAACCACTAGTCAGGATGCTTTTCTAGCCCTGGCGAGCAGGCTTGAAAGGAGGGAAGTCTCAGTGTTTGGGAAGCGAGGAAACAGGGAAATGGTCAAGGAAGGGTATGAAGGATTACTATTACCCTTGCCTCTAGCGATGTAGTTTGCAACACGATGCAAGGGTTGATGGCGACCTCTCGAGACTGATATTGCCTGAATTCTGGCTCATCTGTATGAGTCTTTGTCAGATACCATTGGTAGAGTGGTAGAGAGACGCTGGTCCTCCACGCTTGTCTATGATAGCAAGTAGGGAAACTGTTGCTATTTAATTCTGCTGACGCCGATGGTGTCACCTTCACTCGTTAAACCTCCAATCCTGTGATTACCTATGATGCGTGAGCACTTACGGAACTGATTGATGATGATGATGCTGTATTCTGACGGCAAACTGGCTTCGAGGGTTGGACAAAGTCCAAACCTGACGCCCTCTTCAAAGAGGGACTGTCGATGCACACCAGTCTGACTTGTGACTGGGTGGTGCCTGTCTACCTAGTCTGTCTGTTGCCCATGGTGGGGCAGACGGATTGCCGTAGCAGTATACGAGAAAACATGTCTTATATCCCAAGAAATATCGTCCCGCTCAGTGACGGTGTCCCGCTCTGGAAGAGGGACGGCATATAATTGAGAGGGAGTTTAGCACCGCCGTGATTGGGAATTCGTAATGTTCACGTTTCTAGACGAGAGAGACATTTTGACTTGTGAACAGCAATCTTTTCATTGGAAGACTTTGAAGTGTTACGCATAGTGTCTGGTGACCATTCTGAAAGTTGTGAGTTTCTTCAGCTTAGCAAGACAGGTAGTTCTAGAAGTTTGTTATGCTCGGTTGTAGGTAGGTGGCCATGTAAGTAATGTGTGATAATTTATCTTGATCCATGGAACATGATGCTTGAGGAGTGCAGTGAGTTGGCGATGTCCTGGCGAAGGGTAACTTATCAAACGTGTTTGGATGATGCGTATGAGAGAACAGGAACAGGGGAGGTGAAGAGTTTACGTACGTACATACAGCAAGCAGTTCAAATGCCCTTTCGAAGTTCTTCTCATGTTTGTTCCATTTGGAAGTTCACTTATTCTTTTCCGTGCTGTTGTTGCTTCCAACCGAGCCAACGCGTTCTTCATTAATATTCGGAAATACTCGGCTTTAACTGGCTTGCTTTCCTTAACATTCATCTCGGTTCATTCAAACTTATGTACCTAGGTTTTAGAAATATGACCGAGTCTCCTGTTTTTGCAAAAGCCTCGGTTTCATCAGTCTCATGGTGGAGTGTGAAGAAATCAGAGTATGAAGAAATCGCCGTGTGTCTGCCATTTTTCTCCCAACATGTTTAAACGTGCAGTACGTGGCAATAATCAGACACACTTCACCAAGGCCTCGACGTAGGGATGATGGGTGCCAAGGACCCTGTTGTCTTTCAGCGTCGTGATGGTAAACGTAATGGTGGGTTGCATTTTGACTGAGGGACCCTGAGACAGCAGGATTTGTTTTCCCTCGTCATCGCCATTTTGAACATTGAAAATTTCAGTCTCACGAGGGTGTATGTACCCAATGGAGTGGTTGTGACTCGTGGCGGTGTTTGTACGTGCCTCACATTGTGCATTCAATGATGCAAGAAGCAGGGTAGGCAGGCTCGATGCAGACTGTTGGATGGTAAGAGGTAGCTTTCTGAAAGCGATCATTGACTAACTGATCCTCTTATATCGTATGCAGACCTGTTAGTAGAGTAACGTACCAGTTCAAAATCGTTATTCTGCTGTACCTGCAGAAAGCTTCAAGTGTACAGGTACATATGTAATCAACCCTGAATTGGGAAAGCAGCTTTCCATGGACAGGACATCACCTCCAGACAGATGTCAGTGACCCCTCAGAAAAGCTCGTCAGCAAAGAGGGAAGTCGAAGTCGTTGGATGACGATCTTCTCTGTACTGTGGTGTAATTGTTACTTTCCGGGAAGCCTGATTGGTCAAATTCCAGAGAACTCGATATCAGGAACGTTGACGGCCAAACCAGTAATGCTCTTTCCTCTTCATGCCTCAATACTGCCATTGATCTTTCCTGCCTCCTAATCTCTTTCCCAGCAGTTCTAGTGATGGTTGACATGGGCAAGCACATGTCAGAAATGCAAGCGTCGCAGCCAAGCAGTTTCCAGGGATGGTGGCGGGATGGCAGCTACAGTTGTAGGCCGTAAAGGCCGTCACGCTTGTCGCTGAAAGCGGAAAGGTCATTGCGCTTTCTCGGTGGTTTTGGCCGAGCAGAGCGACGGAGAAAAGTAAGTGTTTTCGGCTGGCTTCGGAAATGGGCAGACATTGGTATGGACTCCTGGATTTAGAACTGCAAAGAGAGTCGAATCGGGAGTTGATGCGATTGGCTTTCCCTTTCGAGGGTTTTCGAAGGTTTTCCATTCGTTCTTGATAACGTTAGTTCGATACCGGGACAGTGGTGTACAATGGAACAGTGCTGCAGCCGCCCGCAGAAAACGGTTATCGGTCAGACGGACACAAACTTGTTCGTTTTCGGGGATGCATCATTGACGTTTATCTTGACTTGACCTCGAATGATAAATGTCATGGATGACAGTGTAATATAAATACTCCTTGTTTGTGTACCTATTCTTGCAACAAAACACTCCTCTGGACGGATATTAAGCACAAGCACAAGATTGTGAATGGGACGATCCGCTGCGACATTGCATACAATTCGCGCGCAATCTCAGACTGGAGACCTGTCTGTCGCCATCGCATCAAAGCGAGGCCTTTGGACCCGAGGTCTGTCCCTCGAGTTGCGACCGGACTGCGAACCGCCTAAGCCCTAAAGTGCGAGCCTCATATTATTTAAATGCATTTCGCGCCGAGGCTTTGGCATTCCTCTTCTACAACACATTCCAGACTTTTGGTCTCTGTAAAACTAACTATTTACTTGGCGATACCTACCATTCGATGCTCTTGGCCGGACTTCCTTCCCAGAACGAGGACATCCAAAGTGGACCCACCTTCCCCTCAAAGCCCAGACAATCGCAGACTTTCCCCGACGTTGGCAGAAAAAAAGGTTATAGCCGGGGAGCCCGACTGCTACCCATCGAACCCGATCGTGCGAACCTGGAAAGGAACCCCACGACGTGCGGATGGGCAGCCCTATCAGTTTATCAATATAGTCCTTGATCTACCCGCCTACCCGTGCAACTCTTTTACCAAGACAGTTTCTCAACAAGACTCACTGCAACCACCCGACGCTCGTTCCTCTCTCTCTCTCTTCTCTGCTCCCGTCGACGTCGACAAAGAGCGCATCTCGGCTTCAAGTCGTCTGGACGTCGATCTCGAACCGAGAGGGGCCAAAGCCAGGCATTTCTTTGCGCCGCTTGCGGTTCCCGAGGGAAGAAGATCACAGAGAGACGAAGCACCCTCTCTGCAGACATGGCCGAACTACAGCAACAATCAAATGGCAATGTGCCAGAGTCCCATCACCACCAGAATGGCAGCACCGAGACCACTCCCCTCATCACGACTGAACTGCAGCAGCACCAGGGCAAAGATGCCTCCGCTCCTCCGCAGAGCGCAAAGTCGCCCTCGGCGTCCAAGGAGCTCTATCCCATGAGCAATTGGAAGTACGACACCTTCCTGTGGACCATGTCCTTCTTGGTCGATACCTTCTTCCGTGAAGTTCATCCCCGCGGTTCTTGGAAGGTGCCCCGCAGCGGCCCTGTCCTCTTCGTCGCCGCACCACACGCAAACCAGGTTCGTGCTCGTGCTCTTTCTTGATCCGTGACGTCAAGCATACCGGGACCCATTGGCTGACACTGCCGTCTGATCTGCAGTTCGTAGACGCCCTTGTACTACAACGCACCCTGCGAAACGAGGCTAAACGCCGCGTCTCCCTCCTCATCGCGCAAAAGTCCGTCAAGGGCTTCATCGGCTGGGCCTCTCGCCAGGTCGGCTCCGTCCCTGTCGGCAGACCCCAAGATTCGGCCAAGCCTGCTGAGGGTACCATCTATCTTCCCGACCCCATCAACGACCCGACCCTCATCCGCGGCGTCGGCACAAACTTCGAGAAACAAGCTGAAGTGGGCGGCATAATCTTCCTCCCGTCCATGAAGGGCCAGAGCGGGTCGAACGTCGAGATTATCGAAATCCATGGACCCGAGGAAATTCGCATTAAGCGCCCCTTCAACTCCAAACTCCCCTTGTTCCAACTTACCGGACGCGACGATATTGATGAACACGGCGAGTTCCAGAACAAGGAGATGAAGGGAATCAAAGACGGCTACCAGGGTACCAAGTTCAAGATCGCCCCGCATATTGATCAAACCAAGGTTTATCAAGCTGTGTTTGATCGACTGAAGAACGGCGGCTGCGTCGGTATCTTCCCAGAAGGAGGTAGCCACGACCGCAGCGACCTGCTGCCCCTGAAGGCAGGTGTCGCCATCATGGCCCTGGGAACGCTGGCAGAAGCCCCTGACTGCGGCCTCAAGATCGTGCCGGTTGGCATGAACTACTTCCACCCTCACAAGTTCCGGTCAAGGGCTGTCCTCGAATTCGGCGCTCCTTTCGAGGTCCCCAAGGAGCTGGTCGAAATGTACGGCATTAAGGATAAGAGACGTGCTGCTATCTCCAAGCTTCTCGACATGGTTCATCAAAGCCTGAGCGCTGTCACTGTTTCGGCCCCGGACTATGACACCCTGATGGTTATCCAGGCGGCAAGACGCCTGTACAATCCCGCGGGCAAGAAGTTGCCTCTGCCTATTGTGGTAGAGCTAAACCGTCGCCTCGCTCTGGGATACGACAAGTACAAAGATGATCCTCGCATCGTTGAGCTGCAAAAATCAGTCACCGAGTACAACAAACAGCTTCGATACCTGAATATCCGCGACCATCAAGTACAGTACGCAAAGTTGTCGTGGCCCAAGGTTGTCGTCACTTTCTTTTACCGTGTCGCCAAGCTGCTGGTGTTGTCAGCCGGTGTGCTCCCAGGCTTGATCCTCTTTGCCCCTGTCTTTATTGCTACCAAGCGCATCAGTCACCAGAAGGCCAAGGAGGCGCTTGCAGGGTCGACGGTCAAGATCCAAGGCAAGGACGTCATTGCAACCTGGAAGATGCTTGTCTCTATGGCTGTTGCACCCATCTTGTATAATCTATACACATGCATACTAGCCTACATGGTGGGCAAGCACCGCCTCTGGGGCTATGTGGCCGACTGGGTTCCTATCTGGCTCGTCTACTTCTTTGGATGGGTCTTCTTCCCTGCCATTACTTTTGCTGCTCTGCGTTTCGGTGAGGTCGGGATGGACATTCTCAAATCCCTACGCCCACTTGCGCTGTGCATCAACCCGACATCGAGTTACAGTCTTCAGAGTCTCAAGCAAAGGCGAGAAGAACTCAGTGCGCAGGTTACGCACCTCATCAACACCCTCGGACCCGAGATGTTCCCAGACTTTGAGCACACCCGTCTCGTTGCCGCCGACGGCTCATCTCGCATTCACGCCGACGGCACCGTTTCGCCGAGCCAGCCGTTTAAGAGACGGGACAGCGGCCTTTCCTCGCCCACCATCTCCACGCCCGGCATCTCCACGCCCGGCACCGAGAGCCCCCACGGTATTAGAAGAACCGGTACTACCTCGTCCAGTCGCAACATTCCACGTAACGAGTCGTTTAGCAACATCGGACAGGTGCCCATGTTCGCTACCCGACCACCTAGTCGAAGCCGCAGCCGCAGCAGCAGTGCAGGCGGCGGTGGCGGGAACGTTCAGTTCGGCGGGCCACTTGGTGGGTCCCCCGTTGACAAATTCCCGAACCTCAACACCGAGGAGGGCTTCAACGAGGCGAGCAAGAAGATTCGCGAGGCAATGCGTGAAAGAGGCGAGATGAGGAGAAGGAAGAGCCAGGGTAAGGCGTATACCCTCAGTGATCAGTCGGTAGATGAAGAGGTGGAGGACGAGGCGTCGACGGGAAGTTCTGTGGACGAGGACGGAAAGAAGCACCTGTGAGAAGCAGGGGCTCTGACCGGAGCAAGAGATCAGATCATTTCTAAAAATTACCGTTGGGGATATCCTTACCACTATATTTAACACCCCTGTTATAGTTTTGGCTTTTTTTCTTTTGGTTGTATACCACTTATGGGTTGGGCTTTTCTTTGTTTTGGTCATGGATCGTATGCCTTGGATGGGCACTGACTCATCAAAAAGAATTCATAGGGGAACAGCGGATGTAGTATGCCGCAAGTGTGGGCATTGAAGAAAGGTAGCGGACAAGCGAAAAAGATATCCAGGTGGACGACAGAGATAGAAATTATATATAGACTGGGAGGATTATACACGCACTGCCGGCTGCTTCCTTTTGTCAACCCTTTAAGGATCGGTTGGGATGGGTCTGGGATATCTTTAAGCGGTTCTCTAACGGATATTTTACCTTGCAAGTATGTTATCGTTGCTGTTATTTGCGTCTTCTGTTTGGCAGATCATCTTATCGCTGTGTCTCATCAACAAGGGCATTTCAGGAGGGAGAGATTATGAAAACACGTTCCACAAGCAAGGCTGATAATAATCCTGGTCGTGCCTGGGTGGGACTTTGTGCCCTTGGATTGGGCAGTCCGTATTCTGTTTCGGTAGCGAAAATAAATGTGTAATGTGTACTTTGTAGATGCGAACAAAAACCCGCCTCACGTGCTTGGAAGTCCAATGTATACAGAAGTGCTTCCTAACGTTCACAAATCACTGATATGGATCGCTTCGTGCCGTCACAGTAGTTCTACATATCAGACCCCGGAGCCAAGTCTGCCCGCCCCGTGTGCCGTCGTCCAGGGTCCCGATGATCAGCGCGTTGGCGGATCTTATCACTTACACATAACGGTCGGGAGCGGCTCGGCGATAAGACGCGGGAAAACTATTTCATGATGCTCATACCAAGCTGACATCCTGGTAGGATTCTTGCAACCCAAATGGGCAAATCACGACAAGACTTGCCGAAAACACACCATCGAGATCACGGGAAGTTAGCGCAAGTGGTTACGCGGCCTTGGTCGATCGACTCGTCACTGGCCTCGGGGTTGGGTTCGGTCGTTGCGGTGTTAAGCTGAGCCCCTACACCATCATGGAAGCTGTTGGCAGGTGGTRCAATGCACAAAGTGCGGAAAGTGCTAGAGTAAGCTTATCAGATCGAGGTTTGTTCGGGTATTCGGATCTGATAATTCCTCTATAAAAGACAACTTCTTCATGTCGTTTTTGCAAAGTGGAAGTCAGCAAACAAACACCACAGAACACAAAACAAAACAAAGACAACGGCCCAATTGTTATGACGCAATGAGTAACAGTTAGATACGCCCTCAAGTATCTCGCCCGCTGTTCAATGAAGGAAAGGTACTTTGTCCATTAAGACTGTCCCGCCCCCACTTGTTTCCTGTCAATCGCTGTCAACGCTATCTCGCGCTAATTCAACGCACGCCAAGCACCTCAATTGCTCAATCGGTCCAGTCAAGCAATCGACAACTGGGGATCACCCCTGACGCCGGAGGTTAGCGCGGAGGTAAGCGGATTGACGGCCGACGGGTAGCTAGCTCGGCAGCCAAAAGCAAAAGGGTCCCGACGCCATGGCCCGGCCGCCATCTTTATCAGATCCTCATCCCTCGGCCGTCTCCAACACCTCTTCCACGGACAACAAACCCAAAACCAAGGCCAAAAAACCGGGTTGGAAACCATCCAAAATGTTTAAATCCCTCCTCTCCAGCGCCAAAGCTTTGGCTATCGGCGACTCGGGCTCCAAAGCCACAAAACCCGAAGGTCTGTTCCCCGTGGTTTCGCCCGAAGTCGACGGCGACGACTGCGACCACGAGTGCGCGACCTGCACCATCACTTACCCGCGCACCTTCAAGATCGACGAGGAGGACGAGCTGTTCGGCCAGATCAAAGGGTGGGCAACCCATGTGCTGGTGGCCACGGGGAAGACGGACTGGGTGCGCGATGTGGCGGACGAGAAGGGGAGTGTGATGCAGGCTATTGCGGGGGCTAAGGCGCCGGGGAATGGGGTATATCTTGCCCTATCTTCTTCCAATTTCTCTACCAAGATGTAAACAAGCTAACATTAAGGCCAAAACCAGAAACTAATGCTCTCCGCCTCCAACATGCCCACCCCCCACCAGACAACCTCCTATTCCGAGCCCACCACCCTCCTCCTCCTCCCCGCCTTCATCCTAATCGAAAACGTCACTCCGGCAACCGTCCCCTTCCTTTTGGAAAAAATCATCTCCCACGCCCCGACCAACAGCACTCCCCTCGCCCCCTTCAGCATCCCCCGGGCTCTGGAAGCTCCCCTCCCCGAAGCCACGCCAGCATACATCAAGGAACTCACCACCCGGCCCTGTCCACATCAAGCTCTGATCCTGCTGTGCTCGCAAAAGACGCGCGATGCGAGGTGCGGACAAAGTGCGCCGTTGTTGAGAAAGGAATTGCAGAGACATTTGCAGCCTTTGGGATTGTATAGAGACCTCGATGATGAGCGGCCGGGAGGGGTGGGGATTTATTTTATTAGTCATGTTGGTGGACACAAGCATAGTGCGAATATGCTGGTTTATAGGCGGCCGGATGCTTTTGGGTTGGATAATGTGGAGAGGGCGAAGGAGGGGGAGTTGAAGCCGAAGAGGCCGGAAGAGCTTAAGAAAAGGAAAGAGGATGAGGAGGGTAAGGAAGGTGAGGGAGAGGATAAAGAGGAGGACGGTGAGGAGGTGGGTGCCGCGCAATGTATCTGGTTGGCAAGAGTCAAGCCGGAGGATTGTGAGGGTATCGTCAAGTTTACCGTGTTGCAGGGCAAGGTTATTAAGCCGCAGAGTCAGCTTAGGGGAGGGTTTGATAGGCAGAGGGGGGTGTTGAGTTGGTGATGATGTTTCGGTTTGGTTTTGTTTAGTGTGCTTTTCATTGTTCATTGTTCAGCCATTTCCTTCGTATAATTTCACACCCCATAAAGTGCATATAAAGTATACATCTAGATCAAGGCTGGAATCAGATCTCTCCACGCTGTCAAAAAAGTTATCCAAAAATGGAGCAAGTGGGAGGAGATCGTGGTGGTGCGATTGGACATGGACTCAGATGGGCCTTAGATGGGCCTTAGATGGGCTCTCAGATGGCATCTTTAAATTGAAAGTGGGGTCAAAGTTGGGGAAGCCATCTCCATCCCATCCCGCTTCAATGATTTCGTCCCATCCACTGCCAGACTGCATCCAGCCATTTTCTCAATGCATGCATGTACGTTAACTGCCAGGTCCACCAGCACTCGCTTCGCTAAACAACAACAGGAACTGCCAAGTTTAGGAATTTGACGAGGACTGGATTCGAATCGCTTGCTATTGGGGGCCCGCGTGGAGTGTAACTGCAATTCCATTGTTTTCTTGAATGCGGTGCAGCTTGTGGTGCAGCTGTGACAGCAGCCAGTGGCAGGGCAGTTGCAGGTGCTGCGCGGCATGCCGTAGTGGCCGCTTGGGACCTGCCTCAAAGCAAAGCTGACGGGGCCATTACTTGAAGTTGTCGACGTTTCCAGGGAAAAAGATTGGAGAAGCTGAGAAGGAGAGACGAGAGGCTGCCAGGGACTGTGATTGCCTGGGCAACGGGCCGTCTGGCCTTGGTAAACATTGCTTCCATTGGCTGCCCAGACCACGCTGACATGGATGCGGGACTCAGACTGGCGGGACTGGGAAGGAGGCTTCGTCCCTTTTTACTGGTCCCCCGTGGTCCCAAAGCGAGCCAAATCAACAAGGTCCCCAAGCAAGGTCCTGTCAGCGTCCATCCGACTCCGACCTCCATCATTCCAGCAGGTTTTCTTGTTGGAGCTATTCCGCATCCCGACTTTTTGATTCGGGTTTAGTTGGTTTTCTTTTTTTTGTTGTTCAATTGTTTTCTTTCCAACCTTGGTGTTGACTGTTTGCTTGGTCAGCGACTCTCTGGTTAGTAATTCCCACCCTTCACTCCGTCCACCGCAATTTGCATTGGATGTCTTCGAACCAAGTCAGGACTCCATCCAGTACCTGAACTGAAGTGAGCTGAGCTGAGCCTCCCTCCTAATCAGGTCTTGCTAGACCGACTACAGTTCTAAGCTAGAACTAGTCCAGCATCCTTCCACCATCAATTCTCCGCATCTGTCCAGCATTGGCTATCAAGGTTATTTCCATACCATTACACACCTCCCTCCATCCCCCGTTCATCGATCGCCAGGGGCCGGCCATACCACACCTACACGACGGGTAGTGTACACACCGACCGCGAAATCGCGACAACATCAACTCTTTCTACTGTCAACAACAACCTTCCAGACGTTACCCCGTGAACCACCCCGAGACACGTCCGCGTACACGACGCCCATCACGCCCGCACATCCTCCGCACGCTCGCACGCCCCCTGCCGATCACCCGGGCCTTTGTTTTGACCATCAGAGACATTTCCACCGCCTCCAATTCCCTTTTCCCACCACTCCTGTCTCAAAGCCAGCAGCTGAGATCCGCCTCGCCCTCACAGCCTGCTGCCGCCGCCATGCCTCCCGCGGCGGATCTCAACGGCGGAGTTCCTGCCTACCGAACAGGCTCAGGCGACGGCATGCGCGATAGAAACAACAATAACAACAATAACAACAATAACAACAATAACAACAATAACAACATCAGCGACAACAACAACAACAACAACAACAACAACAACAACAACAACAACAACAACAACAACAACGATCTGCCGCCCTTCTTTCCCCTCCAAAACCAAAACCAGATCCAGCCGCAACAACGCCCCAAATCCTCCTACCTCCGATCGCTTATGGGCCATAAGAGAAGCAATACCGTCGGAGCCGGTCTAATACAATTGCCCCCTGCCGTCTTCTCGACCGATTTCCAGAAATCTTCCGACCGCGAACGCGATCCCGTTATTTCATCCTCGGCTGCTTCCGTCCTCGACCCTCCTGAACTGCTGCGCCCTCCCTCTAAGATCAACCCCGACCTGGTGGCCCAGCGACACAGTTGCGACATGAACCTGTCCGGATACCAGAGACATCAATTCGCCGCCGCCCTCGGTGAGCTTCAGCCCAACCAATTGGACGACCAGCCACCACGATCCCCGGAAAAGAAGTCGAACCCCTTTGCGACCATCTCGCTTAAGTCGCCCTTCGGACTCAAAGATTCCAGCAAAGCCTCCAAGAACAAGGGAGACCAATCACCCACCAAGCCCAAGAAGGTCAAGTCGGCCGCCAATATCGGCCAGCTTCTAAGGCCAAAGTCGACCAAGAATCTGAGGCAGCAGCAACAAGAGGAAGAAGAGAACAGTCGCCGTCGTAACAAGGATAAGGAGAACCGCGCGCCAAGTGCCATTGATACCAGCCCACCACCCCCCATTTATGCCCAGTTTGCCAGAGGTTCGCCCTTTGCGCCGCCTCCAGGGCTGAGTTCGTCGACGACACCAGTGGCTTCGCCGTTGGACTACAGAGATCCTTTTTGGGACAGCAACAAACCATTGCCTGCTGACCCAGAGCGCCCTGGAACAGGCGGGGGACGGTCGTCCATTGCTGAGAACCAACATCTAAAGCCTGAGGCGGAAAACCGTGATCGGAACAACAGCCGCTCAAAACCACGGCCAAAGTCGTTTCACCAGTACTTTGCGAGTAACAATCAGCAGGACGAGAAGCGTACCCCGTCGGACTCGAGCGCGGATACTCGGTACAGGCAACCGCAATCTGACAACAACAACAACCAGTCGTCATCACAGGAAAGACAAGAACGAAGTTGGAAGAGGCAAACGTGGGCCACAGCCAAGGGATCAGAATTGGCAGGAGGAAGTCAAGGATCAGACAGGTCCAACCAACGACTCAACGTTAAGAGCATGTTTTCCGGTTCCGGTGGAGGAAGCAGTAGCTCGGCAGGAGGAGAGCGAACCAAATCAGCAGCTGCAGCACAATCCGCAAGCATGGAACGACAACAAAGCGCCCAATCTCTGCTACAGCAACAGATCGACCCCAAGGACATTGACAAGCACCTCGAGGCCATGCTGGACCGGCGCAACATTCCCGAAAATCAGCGGTACAAGATGCGCAACCTCAACGACACCATCAAGTTGGAGTTCATCCGGCAGGACTGGGCAGAGATGCAGGCCAAGATGGTGAGCCAGAACGCGAGCAACACGTCTCTTGAGAAGGGAGGGAACGCAGGCAGTGTCAATGGTGGTGGCGGGTCAGAACGGGAAGATCAGCAGCAACAGCAGCAGTCATCCTCTAGTTCAAAACGGGAGGACGGTAACAGCAAGGATAAGGATAACGAGAGAACGGGCAAGACGAAGAGGAAAGGGTTCGGTCTGTCGCTTGGAAAGGGTGCCGCCAGCAAGGCCCAGTCATCACCCAGCAAGAGTATAGGTCGACACTTTAGGTCCAAGTCCAACGACAGCAGCATGAGCGAGCGACCGTCGTTTGGTGATGTGAACGGTAACTCTTCCGGAAACGGCGTGGGTGGGTTACTGGGTATGAAGAGCGGCAAGAGTCAGCAGGTCCCGGCGGACTTTGTGGCTTACCTGCAAAAGGTGCGAAAGCCGGAGCTGGTGGAGGTTGGTAAACTTCATAAGCTTCGGCTGTTGCTGAGGAATGAGACGGTGGCTTGGACGGAGGAGTTTATCAAGCAAGGGGGGATGAAGGAGATTGTGGATTTGTTGCATCGGATTATGGCTGTTGAGTGGAGGTGAGTTATATCCGCAACAGGACTACCTATGATGGATGAGTATTGACTGACCATTTTTTCGCGCCGTAGGGAGGAACACGAAGACGCCCTTCTTCATGAAAACCTTCTTTGCCTAAAAGCCCTCTGCACAACCGCCCTGGCACTACAGTACCTGCACACCATCCACGGCACCTTATTCCCAGCCCTGTTACACCTAATCTTCGACCCGGAGAAGAAAGGACCAAGCGAGTTCACAACACGCAACATCATCACTTCGATCCTGCTCACCTACATCGAGTGCGCCACGCCGCAGGAGCGCATAACCCGGGCCCAGACCATCTTGCAGTTCCTGCGAGACCCCGAGACGGAAGAGGAGAAGAAGCCAGTCAACTTCATCCTCGAGATGAGGCGTGAGAGGCCCTACCGCATATGGTGCAAGGAAGCCGTGAGCGTGACAAAAGAGGTTTTTTGGATCTTCTTGCACAACATGAACATCGTCGCCTTGCCACCAGCAGACCTATCATTAGGTGGCAGTTCCGGCGCCGGCGGAGGAATAAGCGGTGGTAATGGCTTTGAGCAGAAAGATACCCAGCAACAACAACAGTTACACCAAGCGGGCATCGTCGATCCCTCAGCCTTACCACGAAGTGACACAGACCCCCAGTCAGGGTCAGGAGGTGAAGAATCAGAAACCGCAACCGCCGCCCAACTAGCCTACATGTCCCGGCACTTCCCACAAGAACGACCGCCCGTGCCCGCGGCCCCTTACGTCGGCGGCGTCGAATGGGACGCAACCAATTACCTCGCCAGCCACCTCGACTTAATGAACGCCATCATCGCTTGCACGGGTCCCACAGCC
>RANY01000457.1:0-27533 GCA_009805235.1 Neurospora pannonica FGSC 7221 | reverse complement strand
CTTGTTGTTGTTGTGCTTCTCCTCGGGGAGGGTGACGTCGATGCCGGAGTCGGTGAAGCGGAGGCTGGGGCGGCGGAGCATGGCGCCGTTCTGTTCGGCCAAGGCGACTTCTTGCTGGACGTGAGACAGCTCGGCGGTGTGCTCGTGGTTACTGCAGCAGTCGGTCTTGTTGTTGTTGTTGTCCTTCTCCTCGGGGAGGGTGACGTCGATGCCGGAGTCGGTGAAGCGGAGGCTGGGGCGACGGAGCATGGCGCCGTTCTGTTCGTCGGATTCGGGCTGGACGGACAGGTGGTCGGGCAGCAGCTTGAGCTCGGGGGTGCAGGGGCTGTGGTCGGACACGACGGTGCGGATGCAGCTGTCGTCGCCGGCGGTGAGCTCGGCCCAGAGCTTGTCCTGGTTGGACTGCTCGCGGATGGGCGGGCAGCACTTGTGGCGGGTGTCGCCGTCCTCGATGTTGTCCGAGGCCAGGCCGAGGTAGTGGAAGCACGTCTCGGCGGTGATGTTGACGCCGCGGGCGCGGGCGTTGCGCAGGATCGGGATCGCCTCGGTCGCCGACAGRTGGACGATGTGYAGGTGCAGCTGMGGSGCGAGGYCGGCCATGGAGAGGATCTCCTCGATGGCGTAGGTCTCGAAGGCGGGCGGGCGCGACTCGAGGAAGGTGGAATAGCTGGTGAGCTCGCCCTTGGGGGCCAGGGGCGGGTCGGAGCGGGTGACGCCGTCGCCGACCGAGTCAGTGATGGGCGGGAGCATCTCGGCGTGGAACATGAGCGTCGTCGGGGTGTCCTTGAGGGTGGTCATGGCGAGGGCAATGTCGCTGGAGGAGACGGCAGGGAACTCCTCGACTCCGGACTCGATAAGGAATCCCTTGAAGCCACGGACACCGGCCTCGACGAGGGGAAGCAGCTGGTCAGCGTTGCCGGGGATGACGCCGCCATAGAAGCCAACATCGACCCAGCATTGACCCTGAGCAGCAGCAAGTTTTACCCTGAAGCCTTCGAGTGTGGTGGTGGGAGGGATGGCGTTCAATGGCATGTCGATGACGGTGGTGACGCCGCCCGACGCGGCCGCCCTCGTGCCAGTCGCAAAGCCTTCCCATTCTGTACGGCCGGGCTCGTTGAGGTGGACGTGGGCGTCTACGAGGCCAGGGAGTATGAGCTTGTTGCCGTAGTCCACATATGTGCTCGACGCAGGGAACGCTTCTTGGGGGAGGACGGCCGGGGCTACGAAGACGATCTTGCCGGTGGTGGAGGAGATGGCGACGGTGGCGGGTGTGAGGAGGAGCGAGTCGTCAGGCTGAGTGAGAACGGCCCTGTTGGAGACGAGCACCACAAGCGGCTCGGATGCCGCGTCCGGGAGGAAGGTTGAGACCGTCATTGTTGCGCGTTATGTGTTGTAGGTGTGGTCTAGATTTGGCTTGGGAGCTCCCTCTGTGAAAAGCGGCAAGGCTGCTAGTTCTAGGAGAATTGGAGAGGAAGCAAAAGCCAAAGGGGGAGTGAGAGTGTTCTCGTCTTTCCTCTTCTTGTTTGGTTTGTGGTAAAAGCTCACGAGCTCACAACACAAATGTTCACCGGGATCCGGGGATAAGATGTATGATCACCAGGATACGGGAGCTTATCTGTGTTCGGACTTTATCCTGTGGGGTGTGTGTGACGTCCGGAAGGGGGTGTGCCGTGCCGGTGTAAGATGTTGGTCGATAAGAGGCGGGATACGATATGTAAGACGCCGTTTCGGTGAACAATAGAAGATTGAGTGAAGCTGATAAGAGATTTGATTGTTATATTTCAAACAAAGAAATAGGAAGTGTTCTGTAGGTACAAGATAGTAGGTGTACCTAGAACAGAAGATGGGAAGAAAAAGAAGAAGAGGTGAGAACGGACGGATTCTCGAGATGGAAGCCACGCCCTTGATAAAGCAGAAACCCGAGAAATGGGATTCGATAGTAGTATCCATAATCACGATTGAAAGCCCTTGCGAAGTGCCGTTTGCCGCGAGGAGACTCCACCGCCCTACTGGGACTGCGTTGGCCCCCCCCCGAGCTGGACCGATCGAGGCATCGTGAATGTGTGGATATGTGGTCAAGGATCGTGAGGCTTCGTTCCGCGCTGTGAGGGAAAAAAGCGAGCTCCACCGACTCAGCTAGC
This sequence comes from Neurospora pannonica FGSC 7221, assembly GCA_009805235.1. Taxonomy (NCBI): domain Eukaryota; kingdom Fungi; phylum Ascomycota; class Sordariomycetes; order Sordariales; family Sordariaceae; genus Neurospora; species Neurospora pannonica. The sequence goes on along the minus strand of RANY01000457.1, from coordinate 25,392 downwards.
GTTTCGAGACTTTTTTTTTGTTGGATAGAGCTTTTTCCCCATATGCTACCCCCCATGCTTCCCGAGGGTCCGTTCGGGTGGTCCGTATGGAGGAGGCGCACTTGAGCCCCCATCCCTCACCCAAAGACCTCGAGACGTCTTCCCCAGAAAATATCGAGTAAGAAGGTTGTCAACAAGCGAGAATGGAATGGCACATGGTGGTGGTGGTGACAAGGCGGTACCGGTACACTAGTAGAGGTAGGTAGACCGCTCCCCATCCATCCATCCATTCATCATTCATCCACACACACTCCTGCACCAAAAAACGACGAGACTACTACATCATCGGCCGGCGACGCCTTTCCCCGGAAAGTTCGAGATTGAAGCTGTCACATGCTCTCTTGATTTCGGTCAGGGGTGCCGCGCGCCAACATGGAGATAAGATAGAGAGGCACGTAGGGCAGAGAGAGAGACGGGAGATAACAGAATACCATATGATATCAGACCGTGGCACTGGATGGTCAATTGGCCGGGTTTTCCTTACCAGAGATTGTAGATGACTGATAGGGAACATGTCGGAAGAGGAAGGGACATCGAAGCCAAGATGGAAGGAACGGAGAGAGAAAGGAAGGATGGAAGTCGACGACGGTCTTTTGCGGTCTCTTGCAGTTTGCGTCTAGATTTCCCCTTATCTGCGGCCGCTGATTGGTACGCGCAGCAGCTCTGCGTGTGCAGGTTTTCCCTTTGCGGTTGCAGTGGTTTTTGTTAGTCGGAAGCAGCCGTAGTCCGATGCAAGCACGCCCCGCCAGATAGGGTTCCAGACACGCCCCTCCACTAGGAAAGGATCGTCCAACGAGAACGACGGAAAAGAAGGGCGATGGTAGGGAAGCTTTGCAGGGTCCAGATGGGGAAGTCACCGCCCGCCAGGATCCTTTTTCATTGAATGCCACAGTGGATCGCGACAATTCATTGACAGGTACCGTTGTTGTTGTTGTGGTGGTGGTGGCAGATTGACAGTTGCAGTGAGGATCTGAGTGTTTCTGTTTCTTCAACTGCGTCACTGATAGATAAGGAAATCAACATGACGACAACTGCAGAGCCTCTGCCAAATACGACAATTTCCAGAGAGCATAGCAAGAAAACAAGTGCCGTGGGGACCTCGACACAGCGAGCCTCGTCAGCTCGTATCGGTGAGAGAAAAACTCTCTCTCCCTCAGCGAGTTTCCGGATTTGGGAGGCGCATCCGAGGTTATTCAGTGACCGACCAACCGTCGTTGTGAAAGGCGGGCTGAAATCTAGAGTGAGCGGGACCTTTAAGAAGTGAGTTTTGATCGAGTAAGAATCGAGTAAATCGAGTAAATATCGAGTAACACTTTCCCACCCGCTGCTCTTGATTCGCCCAAACCAACGTTCCCTTGACTCGATTAGCCTCATTTCCGTTTTTTTCTTCCTCCTTTTTTTCCAGCGTCACACGCCGACGCCGCCTTCGCTCGCTCGCTGTTTGTCAGAGTATTGCCAGTTCGTCGTCGTTGTCGTCGTCGTCGGGACCAGCCAAACCCCGGCCGAGCCAGTAGTTGTCTTAATGATCGTGGTTTCCGCTGGTGTCGCAATCTCGCTCGAATGTCGGCAATGCTGAAAGGTAACTGCGACTGCAGCAGGACAATGCATCGATGCAAGAGCGACTCTAGCTGCACGCCGAAACACAAAGCCAACGCAAGGGCGCACCTGCAACTTTCATCCAATTCTTATACAATTATTGCGTAGTTCATTGTGGATATCACATTGACATCGGGTCGGGTAGGTGGGAATCCACTCGAGTCACTCTCTCCTCGACTGCAAGCCCCAAAAATACACCAACACCAAAGACGCATCACGCTAGCTTCACCGCGAGAAGCCGGGCTTCGGGTGTGCTGTTAGTTGGGCGCAAAGGCTTGACCGACTCGGCTCATTTTCCCATCCTCAAATCCATTCAAAACGACCACCGACTTTTTGGTCATGGGATTGATCGATGAACAGAACAACAAAACCGAACCGAACCGAACCGAACCCATCACCGCATCAAAGATCCAAAGGGTCTAGAAGCCCAGGAGACATCCCCGGCACTTGGCAAGTTAAGCTTTGTTCAATCTTCTTCTATTTCTATCCTTCGAAGCTTCGACCATGCCATGTTGTCTGTGCTCAGCTTTGACAGGACATCTGAGACAGGACTCGCTCACAAGCGGTGGACAAGGCGTTCATCCGTTCGTTCGCGCCGTTTCGGCAGCAGCGGCGGCGGGACGGCGAAGGCGAAGGGCTCCAAATTTCAAACAAAAACGAACGGACGGCCCGATGTGAACGGATTACCCAAGACCGTTGTTGTTCACCCTGAACATCTGTTTGAACAAAGGCCGAAACCGAATCATCCAGACCTTCAAGGACCCCGAAGTCGGGGTGTTCCTGTTACATAACGGCATTCGAGGATGACTGTCGATCTTTGGTGGTTCCTGCATATCCCTATACATTGGTGGTACCTCTCCCTGGACAAAAGCACACTATACTGTATACTGTGCACTACATCCAAAAGGCCCTTTGCGTTCGCCCGAACAAGCGCGGCTGAGCTGATGAAGATGCTGGATGCCATGTGTCGAGCTGGCATTTGACACGCAACGCATTTGGAGGCACCCATCTAGAGTCGCTCGGAGTCGGGACCAAGTGACCAAGCGGGCCGAGGTCTGTCTTTTGGCTGACATGTATCCTCTCTAAGAGCTAATGTTTCTGCTTCTTTTCCTTGGTCTGTCAGCCAGGCTGTATAGGCAAGTCGCCGAGTATATACGAGGTGTTGACCATGTTATCTGTTTGAGGTGAACCAATTGGGAGCAAAAAGGGGTTGCTGCCATCCAGAGGAGTACGTCGTCGAAATAACTGGCATCTCGAGCATGTCTGTGATGGTCAACACGTCTCGCCCTTGAACTCGTCATCTTGCTCGTGCGAGGCTTCGGGAATGGGTGGGGGCTGGTGTCTCTTGATGATGGAGTGCGTTTGTTCTCCCACTGTTAGTAGTTAAATCTTTCGCAGTATGAGGCTATACTGCAAAAGCTCTGACCATCTGTCAAAACCTCAGTATAGCCATCTGCACCCCCCTAGCCCCCTTATACTGCCGAGCTGGATGGCAATTGTAGATTTGCGACGACGGTGCTCTTATAGCGGGCTATAGGGCTCGAAGCGCTAAGTAAATGCACTAAAGAGGGTACAGCGGGCGGCCATACTGCACATACTGCAGAAAAAAGCATGTATATGCTATACTGTCATGGCTATGAAAATTGAAAATTTTGGTCATATATAACTCTAACCCGAACGTCTGGCAGTAAGGCTGAGCGAGGCTATAATGAGGGGGTCTAATTCTTTGATTTATACTGTCAGAGATGCAAATGCGAGTCATTTTGTACTGTCAACAGTATAAAAACCACAGTATCGACCCTTTATACTGCTGACAGTGGGAGAACAAACGCACTCATACTTCAACATGGGACTTCAGACTCCGGACGAACCAGCCTCTTGGCGTGTCAGACCAAAGGGAATGGTTGAAACAATAAGGCTGTGGCAAGGACAGGGGCAATCTGAGATGGATTTCTCTGATGGGTGAAACCCCCCTACTCCTAATGATCGTCGACATCGAACTCCAAGTTATCAAAGGACTCGAAGAAGTCTGGTCGTCTTCAATGTCAAGCATTGCATCAATGCTGGTATCGTGTGCTCTTGCTGGCAGCGCCGTCGTTTTGTTCTTTCTCCTCTTGTTCTTGCTTGTTCTTGTCGTCCCATCCAACGCAACAAGGACACACTACAAGGACTTGATCATCCCAAGCCCCCCAAGTTCCAGCGACAGCGACAAGAAGGACCAACCCTCTTAAGGCCTGTTCGGTATCGCGTTATAAAGTTAGGAGATTTTGATATTTGTAGTATTCGGGTCGTAGTAAACATACTGCCAGACTGCGCTCGCGTAGCGTTCAGTTCAAAAACTTTATTTTTATACAAATCGCTATATAGAGTTGTACTTTCTCTAACCTCCCCCAAACTACTTTAAGGATATATATTTAACCAATTAGAGAGCTAGAATCTTTGGGATCCTTATTACAATTCCTTATTATCATACTGTTTGAAAACTCTAAATTAATATAATAAGGATACTATGACGATAGGGATCTCGCAACCCTGACATGGGTACTGCAGTCTCCACTCGTCCCATCAGGAAAGCAGTAGAGGCTGGCAGAATCTGGGCTCATCTCATATAAAGATGCACTCTAGAGCCTAGCTCTCAATCTCTTCCTCTTTTCTTCTTTAGCTTTAGTTATTTATTCATTTGTACCCAACTACGTGATACGGAACTACGTGAGCTGGTGCATCGTAACAGATACCTTGAAAATTTGGATTTCTAGCGCGTATATACTTTATATTTACAGCGCTTTATTGATACGTACGTGTATATTAGAAAAGTTAATCAATTTCAAATAATAATTTGTCAATAAATACCTCCCAATTTAGTCCAATCTAGTCTAATTAATCTAACTCTCTCCTCTATATTATTTTATCTTTATTTATTTGGTAATTTTTATAATAGCGCCTAATAATAACGAAGAATTTAATAAGGAGCTCTAAATATAAATAGAATCCTCCGCTTCTAGTACCGTTATTACTCTATATATCCTTATGTTATTTAACCTTATACTGTTAAATAATATCTGACTAGTCTTCAATAAAACGCTTCTCCTCTCTCTTAAATTAGAAGTAGATTACTACCTTACCCTACTAAATAGCTTCTTCTTCGATACTTTATATATATCTAGGGATACCTTTAATACCCTTTATCTTTAACTCTATCTTTATAATAACTTAAAAGATGGGTGGTATTTTAATAATAAATATAAGCTCATTATAAATATTGACTTATTAGCTCAAGAGTTATCTATAAGGAAAATAGCCCTTACATTTTAATATAGTCCTAATACTATCTATAAATTAATATATATTATATATTAATATTACACTAAACATTACTATATTTATTTACTATATAATATAGGGTCTTCTACTACGTTTTAGAATACCTCTTCAAATTAGCAATTATTTTTATTAAATAACCGAATCCGGAAGTCTAACCTAGAATCCGGCGGTCTAAGAAATAGTATCCCTACTTCCGGAATTACCTCAGCGTAATAAATAGAAAATTCTTTACTGTACGTATAAACTTTAACTAAATATTAATATAGATTACTTAGAAAGGCTTTACTACTTAAAATATAATAGATATTATTAATACGGACGAGCGCTTTACGTATTTACATATAAATTAGGAAGGCTTTACTAATAATTTTCATATTCTTTGTAATATTATAAATAACAATTTCCAAATTCCTAATGGCTAGTATTATTTAGGGGATATTAGTTATTCAGCGGTGAAGAGGATGCTAATTCTATATTGTAATATTCAATACTATATGCCAGAATAGGGCTTTAGCGCCTTCCAGTATAAAGAAAAGTTATTCAATAAATACTATAGTCGCTTCGGATTAATATTAAAACTATATAAGGTATATTAATTAGGAAGTTTCATATCTATTATATAGATTAAAAATACAGCGTCGAAAGTCAAAGGGTTATTATTTTAGCTACTATTAGCCTTTATAATTTCTTATTCTAGTATAAGGAATTATAAAATGAATTTAGAAAGGAATTTCGAATTCGGTCGAAATTAGTTATTATAATTACTCTAGGTTAAGAGGAGGGTTAATTAAATAATTTTAATATAAATAATTTAGTTGCCAGAGAAGCTAATAAAATATATTAACTTCGTAACAAAATTACGGACTATATATAGGTAGATTAGCAAGTAGAGTATAGATTTGGAGATAGATTGGGTAATAAAGTATAATTTATACTTATAATAGGCTAGGGTGCATGTACCTAGTGAGCCAAACTACCAAAAGATAGGCTGATGTTCTGCTTGCAAGGCAGAATACGGAATGCACACTATATAAGCAATGTCAACCTGTGACATAACCTTCTTAGTTTAGTAGCAGCTTGAGAGCATTTTATTAGCTCCTAAGCCAGAGCTAATATTATTAAAAGCTTTAATTAGGTTTTAACCATTATCGACCGTATTCTTAATAGCTTTAGCGCTGGTAATATTACGGAATTAAAATTGGAGGTTTAATATTTTAGGCTAGGGCATTAATATTATTATAAAATAAACTAGTGTTATTTTGAAATGAAAGGATGTTCTTTATAGAACAAGGTTAGGTTGATAGTTGATAATTGAGTTAAATGAAGCGACGAAGAATAGATATCCGTTTTATATTAAAATTAATATTTTCGGTCTTAATAACGGAAATTAATGTTAGGAGTATAGACGAGCCTCTTTTAAAGAGAAGTATCTTAGGAGGCTTAAGCGTAATTAGAGCTTAAGTATAATTAGAATTTAAATAAAAGCGAAAGGCGGACGGTTATTTATACCCCTTATAATTATATCCTTAGGCTAAGGAGGAATAACCTCAGTAGGAGGCTTGAGAATAGCTTTAAACTAGTTATCAGCGCTATAAAATAGATTTCTAATTACTTTATAAGTTAATATTAGAACTTTAAAAATATTTCTATTTACAATGGATTTGTAGTTATTAGATATTTAAACGATGAAGTATATAGGGATAGGGTAGGTAGAAGTAAGCAAAGAAGGTATAATTTTAAGAGGGTAAATAATTTCGAAGTAAAGTAGGGTTAATAATTAATTAAAATAAATAAATAGAGAATATAATACGTATAATACCTACCTCATATTGCGAGTAATAAATCTGTCTTTAAAGGTCATTAACGGATTTAATCTATTTAGTAATTTCGGGAACGTTAGAAATAAATTAGCTTTAAACTATCCTCTATAATTGAATAAGTTTGAATAAGATTAAAGAAGTAAAATGAGTAAGCTTATAAGGGAGGTTAAAAGAGGGAGAGAATTAAAAGAGGGAGAGAATTATAAAGAAGGATGAGAGTTTGAAATTTTAGAAAGCTAGTATTGTAATATACTGTTTGCTGCGATGCCCTGACTAGCCTATAATGATAGTACCAGTACAGGGTTGCTACAGTAAACTATGCACTTGTAGCAGAGCGGAGCGGAAGCAGTAGGAAGTACAACAGCAGTGCTGAAGGAAGCAGCGTAGTTGCAAATACAATAGAAGGATGTTGTAAAAGAGGTCTTAGAGAGAACTCTGCTCTTAAGACAGAAGGTTACAGTGGACTCTGCACTGTGAGAAACAACTATTATAGTGAACTCTGCACTATAAGAAAAGACTATATTGTATTGCTTGAGTTGTGCTTGCTTGCTTAAGGAGTGACTAACTAAAGGAGAGGAGAAGTCTCTATATACATGAATATTAAGCATCTAGAAGCTTCTGTTGAATCCTGTGATGACAAATCAGTCTGGAAGAAATGCTGACTAAACTATAAGACTCCAAAATACAGTGGTAGAACCTCTTGTATTCTAGTACATTCTGTGGAGACTGAGTCAACTAATTCCGTAGAGGGAATAGTTTAATCAACCTTCTATACCTCAAGGTAGTACAAGGTAGTTACAAGGCACAGTACTAGCCATACGTTAACATATACTATAAGGGAAGGGTACGTTATAAGCTATATTCAAATTAGTTAAATTTCCATTTTAATAAAGTATATAAATATTCTATTATTATAAGACCACTATAAAAAAGTCTTTTATAGTAGCTTTAATAGCCTTCTTATATTTACTTATACGTTTGTTTATGGGTGTAGTTTTAAAATATAGATTAAGGGTTAGAGCGTTCGAGGAACGACTCGCCCACTCACTGGCGGCGGCCTTTGTTAGAGGGACACCAGCCTGGGTAGCGGCAGAGTTATGGGGCAGAAGGGGAGGCAGACAACTACAGCCGTCCCCGGTCAGCGGCCGAGCGAAGGCTGAGTGGGCTAAGTGATGAGCCCCTAAAGAAGACATCCCAATACCGCAGGGGGAGGTGAGAGAGCCCACATCGGGCGAAAAGGAGCGGTAGTTGGAGGAGGTGACTCGGAGGGAATGGATAACGAGGTGGCATGTTAAGGTGGCCGAGGCGATGAGGAAAAGGAAGAAGCTGAGTGCCGCCGAGGTGCGTGCGCGATTCGATGGAACTACGCTGCAGTACTACATATGGCCTAGCACGGATGAGAAGTCATCTCCACACTACCTTTCAAAGGCTATGAGCTCACTCCTGGTGCAAATCAGAACGGGCAAAATAGGCTTACGGGCGTTCCTCTTTGAGAAGAGAGTGCCAGAGGTGACAACGCCGTACTGCTGGTGTGGGTTAGCGAAGGAGACGTTCGAACACATTGTCTTAGAATGTAGGAAAACGAAAGACACATAGTTATGGGGAGACCCAACGTGGCCGACAAACATTGAACAACTCTACGATAAACTCGAGACCATGGTGGGAGCGGAACGAATCCTCCGCTGGGCCTTGCAGCTTGGCCGACTGCAGGAGTACAAGTTGGCGGTGAAGATAGAACGAGCACGAGAAGCAGATGAGCTATTGGGGAGTTCAGATTGATCCTTGATTTCGAAGTGTAGGAGCGTGCTTGAGACTGAGAGGACAGCGCCTCGGAGTTAGGGATCAGACCTCGGGAATGACGGTGAGGTCATACTGAGCGGAAGACAAACAACGAAGGCACGGCGCTGACACAGCGTCATTGCAATAGAGAAGTAGAGGGTTTTCAGCCAGCTACGGTACGGTTTTTTCCACTGACTAAGAACGGAAGTAGCATCGCATACCTACTGGGTAGACTACATAGTTAGTTAGCATGTATAAGACCAATAATAATAAAATATAGATTAGTTAAAAGGTGGTTAGTATAGTATAATGAACGGCAGTCTGATCTGCCTAAATGAGATAGCTGAAGGAAGTAAACTATCAGGTGCAGTTCAATGAAGCCAAAAGGTTCACAACAAGTATCATTATACGTGTCTCTGATGATGATGGTCTATTAACTACTATCAAACTATTTGACAATCTGAGTTCTCTAGTCATCCCTTTATATCCCACATGTCTGTCGTAGTGTATCCTATTCTCTGGTACTCACTGGCTCATCTAGAGTTCCTGCTCACTTTGAGCTCTTGCTCACTCGTGAGCGCCTGCTCACTATGAGCACTTGCCCACTAGTAAGCGCCCTTGGTTGACGTGCGCCCTCTGGTCTAATCTCCATTTGGGGTTACACTACCCTGTCTTAGCGTGCCTGTTGCTTCCCAATAGGTTAGTTAACCTGTGTACTTGCTTAAGTTCGTAACATATAGGCGCGGCTGGCTAGGCTGGGCTTAAGTTTAGAAGTTAAATTTTAAAATCAATTTTCAATTTCTAGATTTTTTATTAATTTTAATTTCGTCGTTTTAAGAACCTTAACCTCCTCCGTACCCTAAATCTACTATAGTAATTTTAATACTATTAAATTAATTACGATTTTATTAATTAAAGATTGGTAAGAACCCTCTTGTATTATTCTATAGGAGTCTTAATAATGATTAACAATAAGTATAATGTAACTCTAATAATAAGCGGTATTAAATCTTTCTTCTAACGAGCTAATCATATACTTCTATTTTATTTCGTACGTTGTATATTATATTTATTTAATACAATTTTACTTTATCGTAATTGTAATTTATTTATACTGATACCGCTGCTAATTTTTCGCTAACGAGTAGTACGAAAACGTCTATAAAAAAAACTTCGGCGTTTCTTTCAATTAGGTTAGTAAGGTTTTGTTACAGAGTTAGACCTCTGTGACTATCGCACGTGTTTGTTGCTATAGCTTACTGTCACAGCGTAGCTAAATGGTAATGATGATACTATTTGACTAACTTGGACTAAAGACAAGAAGTTAAAGAGGGGAAGAAATCCCAAAAGGGAAGGCTCGATGCTAGAGCTAGGTTTTATACCCAGGCCGCAGGAGGCAGCCAGAGCCAAGCCCAGAATCTGCACCATGAACCATACCCGTGAATGGAACCTATGACGGCACATGTGACAGCCCAGCTGGTGCCAGCCATCACACTTACCACTATGTGCTATTCATATGCTTGTGCAGGCTGCAGCTGTTTCTGAGACTGCTGCAGCCTGATTAGCCAAGTCCTCTCAGCCCTACGTGGCTGGGGCCCTACTTAAGGCCAGTCCTCTATGCACAGCTTGTGACTATTCCCTTTCTCCTTTGTACAATTACGTATATCTACATCTACACTCTACGCTTTATCCATGATAGGTTTTTAAAATATGGCTTTATCTGCTTATATTTTATTTACTAATCCTAAATTTCATTATTATTAAAAAGCCCTATTAGTACTATAGGGGCGTACTAGGTAAATAGTGGGGTAGCTTTCAAAATAAGTCGATTAATAATATTTTTTAAGAAAAAGATCCTTTATGTTTTATTTATTAGAGTGAATTATATAGTTATAGCTTCTTACTTCTATAGGACAAATAGCTCTTTCGTTACTAGGATAAGTTAATTACAATATTTATTATTAAGAAGAATTAGCGTTTTATATATTTAGTAACCAGGCTTATTATACCCTTCCTTAGTTCTCGCTTACTCAAAGACGTTGCGTTTAATATAGTTTTCCGCTAAAGTTTAAGAAATTAGAACTTACAATTCTAAACTCTTAAAAATACCAGCTAAAGTATATAATATTTTTCTATAGAAGGTCTCTTTAACTTTTTGCTTCTTAATAAACGGACCATTACTATAACTATCTTCATTGCTATCTTTATTATTTTCATCGCTGTTGTTAATATTATTACTATTATTATTATTATTACTATCCTTATCCTTATTTTTATACTTAGAGGGATTAGTATTAGAGTTCGTAAGTTAGTTAGTAGCGGTGGTCACATTATCCTAGAGCCACTTATATACCCTTACTTCCAGGAAAGGATAGCTCTTAAATTGATTATACTTACGGTTTTTCTAAATAATAGTTAGTTTAGTCTAATATTATTATATAGATATATATTAATTTTGATTAGTTTATTCTCAACGTTGTTATTTAAAATATATTGCTATTCATTCGAATCGATCCGAATACTGATCCTAAATAGACGACTTAAGTACTAATAGATATGATATTTCTTTTTATATCCTTTAATAATAGATTTTCCGTTTTTAGCTACGATTTTGAAATTAAGAAACCTCTCGCTAATTTTATTAGCAGCCCAGATATAAATTAAAGGTTTGAAAATACTATTATAGTAATATCCTAAAACGTTGGCCTTAAATATTTTATCAAAGGCTATTCTCTTTAGTTCTCTAGAGTAATTGGCCCTAGTACGCTTCTTCTAAGTAGATTTCTAAATAGGCTTCTAAACGGGCTTTTAAACAGGTTTCTTTTAGGCTAGCTTCTTCTAGGCTAATTTCTTAAGTTCGTTATTATCGTCGTCTTCGTCCTTTCTATATACCTAATTATCATCCTCCTTTTACCTATCATCGTTATTTAAGCTCTCGTTAAATTCGTCTTTACAATTTTTATATCTATTATTTAAGCTTTAATCTTCTTTAATAGACGACTAACCTTTAGCGTCGTCCGATTTAAATATATAACCCTCTCTTTAGCCTTTGCCCTCGTTATTTAAATCCTCTACTGGGGTAAATTTGGATTGGGATTCAGACTCGGCCTTGGATTTGAGCTCAGGCTCAGGCTCAGAGTTTGAACTCCTGTAAATGAAGTTATTTTAATAATAGCTAAATTTGGTATATACAATCTAAGAGCGAGACGGTTTAGAAGAGAAGATAGTTTGGAATTAGAATTGGGTCTTAAGGGTAGCTTTGGTATAGATTGGCAATTCTTAGGAGTTAGAATTACTTTTCTAAGAGCTACCTTTCTAGCTACTATTATGGCATTAGCGTCATAGCATTAGCGTCATGGCTAGCTGCATGTATATGGTAGCCTGTCAAGGCGGCTATTGGGTAGTCAGGCCTGGCTGAACTCGCGCATCCTATTTTAAGGCGCACCTCGTTCGCCAGCCTTCGGCCACCTTCTCTTTTCTACTCTTTAGCTTTATTGATTTATTCATATCGACTTCTTTTGGCCGAGCCCTGCCTGTGCCCAGAATCGTGTTGTCACAGCTACCCTTCTAACTACCTTTCTGGCTACCTTTCTAAGAATTGTGTCACAGGGCGCGAGCAAGCACTAAGGTAAGACTTTGATTATTGTACAAGGAACAAGAAGAGAATCCTGTGCGTACACGAGAACTATGTAGGGCATGGAGCAGTAGGTCTATAGGCATAAACCCACCTAGAGCTATCATGTCATATGATAGTAGTCTGTACCTAGACTGCTGAATGTGCTGCAGCCAGACAGCTGCACCTAGTTAGCTGCACTAATGCAGCACATGTTCATGTGCACCTATATATAGGAACAAGGCAGTAATGCCTGTGACAAATTGGAACTACCCTTTTGGGAGCTGGAGCTACCCTTTTAGGAGCTAGAGCTACCCTTATAGGAGCTAGAGTTACCTTTGGTAGCGACTTTAGCTTTAGAGGAAGTTGGAGTAGAAGTAGAAGGAGAGGATTTAGTATTCTTAGCTGTACGGGCTATAACGTTGAAAGGGTTATTAATTAGGTAAAGAAAAATAGAGAAGGTAATAATAAAAAAGAGAAAGATGTATTGGATTTTAATAGTAAAATTCGCCCTTTATATATACGACAATTAATTATACGCTGCCTTGGTTCTGTGTGTTTAGTTAATACGGACTTCGTTATCTACCTAAGTAAACTGAGCTTAATACTATGCTAAGAATCACAATATTACTAGCTTATTGTCATGGCATAACTGGATGGGTCGCCAGAGCACTGGCCACTGGGCAATGGGATGCCAGGCACAGGGCACCATAGCACATCAGAAGGAATGAGGCTCATGTTCTTATCGATAAGACTTACGGATCGGGAATGCGGCGACGAGTGGCAGTTCTGACTTACATGTCCAGAACCGCGATGCTCTCGTTTGACAGCTTCCCTTTCCTCTTTACACTTAATATTACTTTGATTTGTGACTCTTAGTCTTGCAGTCGTATCTCTCGTAGGATCACGCTTTCACACTTATTGCGCTCTATGCGTTCGTTATACTAGTTAAACTAGTATATTATACTGCTGTACTATATTAAACGTTCGTTATGCTAGTAAACTAGTACTAACGAACATAATATAGTAAGACGGCTATTATAGGGATCTTAGTATACCTTAACGCTGCCTTAATACTATAAAGTGTAGCTGCGGACCTGTGATGGCTTGGCATGCCACCACCTGCTGGCACCTGGGATCTGGGCTTCAAGATCTCATCTGTCACATGGGCATTGCATATAAGACCCCTTCTCTTCCATCCCATGTATCTAGATTCTTCTCTTTTCTTCCCCATCTTTAAAATCTTATTACATTCATCAGAACCTTTTGGAGCTTCGGCCCTTAATTCTATGTGCCGTGACAGGACCCTATACGGTAAGAGGGTTGTTAAGCCCAAACCTCTAAAGCGGAACCGAATAGGCCTTTAGGGAGATGAGGCGGAGAACACCAGGGGATGGTTAGACGCTAAGTGGCGCAACTCCTTGGCTTTTTCATTCACCAGCTCTTGCCACTGGTTTATCTCTTTGCGGAGGATATGGATTTCCTGCTGCAGGTAGTCGACACGGGCTTGCTTGTCTACTAGAGCCTGCTCGTTGATGGAGGCTTGCTCTTGGGCCGGAAGCTTTTCGCTGTCCCGGACATGCTCGGTGATAGGTGCCTCCTGTGGCGCCACGAGAGGCGGTATTCTTGGGTCCGTTTGATTAGGAGCGTGGACGTCGACATTGTTGGCTGAGGCAGCGTCGTTATCTTCTTCGTCGCTCACGGTGGTGACGCTCTCTCTGTCCGGCCCAGCGCCAATGCTAAAGAGGTTTTCCATGTCCGTATCGCTGTCATCCTCCTCGTCGCTCTCCTCCTGGCTATTGGAGGTGTGCTGGTCATCCTCGTTATTAAGGACGACTAGAATAGGATTCTCGCCGTCCGCGTAGAAAACCGAGTGTTCTCGCTTGATGTATAGAGCGGGTGTAGTCGCACGATCGACCGAGGACGAACGCACAGCCGATGACACGGGACTACTCGGAGGAAGAGGGGGGTGGGTTGGCGCTGGTGGGCGGGTAGTGGCTTCTGGATTTGACGAAGGGAACTCTATCGCCTTTGTTACCGATGTCGAGCATCGCTAAGGATTGGCTTCATGTCCTCGTTGTCACTGCTGATGTCGACGACCTCGCGGATGGGGTTGCTGGTGGGACGAGTCATAAGTCCGGCACCGAGAGCCGTGCGTGTAACGACCGGGAAGACTGGCCTGGCAGAAGAACATGTCGGAATTGGTGTACTTGTAAGTGGACGTGCCTGTTCTTTTGCTTCCTGGCTCGGTCAGCTTAAGGTTAGCTCTTGTCCAGCCCGTTCTGCTCTCACAGGACTTGCAGCAAAGCCGGCGGGCACGGGCTCGAGGGACCAGTCACTATCTACTTCTGGGCTACCCAAAACCCAGATGAAATCATGGCGTTTGGCTTTCCGGTGGCTAATCTCAGCTATACAGAAATAGCCTCAGGGCGTCAGTCTGGATATCTCTCTCGTTCTATTACAGCATTCATCCCATTTACACTAGGGAAGGTCCTGCGAGAGAACTTTTATCATGCGTTGTTTTTCCAAAGAGTGCTTATCTTTTCGTCCGAACCTTTGGGTTCATTCAATGGTCTGGAGAAAGCATTCACTGGGTGACGGGAAAACGTTTTAAGCGCTAGAGGTAGTTTCCTCCCACACTTCTCTCCTCCTCTCCATCACTTTGGTCACCGCACAAACTTTGCGCTTCCCCGATCGCTCAACCACCTCTGGCTTGCGACCGCGACCAAACCAGAGTCATCAATCTCAGCAACAAGCGACTGGAAGTACCTTTAGCAATGACAATCTCAGCTTCGGTACCATCAGCCCCATCAGTCAACGCTCATTGCGTCAGCCATAACTCCCATCGCAAGCGGGAGGATTACGACCAATATCGGCAGTAGTCACAGCAAACATACGTGCCGTGAGCAAGAGGTGACATCCCGAATATTGGGAAGAGTCCTTCTCGCCCTGTACGTATGACTGACTTCGTATCCTTAAATATCCTGCCGCGCACCATCTGTCGTCTCCGCCATCTCCTTCCCCTCAAACTCTACGACCACTATATATATGCGTACCTGATTACCACCGCCTACTAACCCCTTCCTAGCTCGAAACCAACCGGTCCGCTTCCTGTTTGAGCCGCTTCGCACGAGACCATCCGGATGGCGCTCATTATCCTCTACAAGGGCCGCCAAGCCCTCGTGGCCCGACCTCAATCCTTCGATCAACTCCAGAGCACCGCCCTGGAGATTTTCGGCACCAATGGTGTCCGTCTATCCATCACACACACCGATCCGAGGGGCATCAGGAGCATGGTGGAGCTCCATACTTCAATCTATTATATCGTCGAGGACGGCGATATGATCATTGTAACGGACGTTCCAAGCGTTACCCACACCACCGCCAGTGCCGTTACTACTCAGCAGGCAGCGTCTTCGACGCCGACCGAGCGGCCTGCTGCCGATGTGAAGACGACAAAGATCATTAGGGAGACAATCTTGGCAGTTCCACCTGAGTACCGTCATCTGATCATCGACTGGGATGAGTTTCTCAGGAACAATCGCGGTGGCAGTGGTCCGACTACCAAAGAGGCTCACCAAGAGCCTTTCTACTATAAAGGCATGCCGGGGTATGATTGATGCTCGGAGGAAGAGGAGGCAGAGGAGGTGTCGGTCAGCTGTCGTGTTATGGCTAAGGCCAAACGGCTGTTTATCAAGGCCATGCGCAGGAGGTTGGACGATATGGTTGAGGAGGTTAGTCATCAGGTCCTGATGAGCCTATTACTAGGACCACTTGCCTGCGGTAGGTATTATCTTATTTACTAGAGGTGGCTTGCTATAGACCCTTCTTCTTATATAGACATCTCTTTTTCTGCACAAGTGTTGCACTCCAATCATGATACCCAGTAGGTATACACCAACCAGCTTCGCTACCGCCGGAACGGGCAAGTTGCCACGTCCTCTGGTTCAAATTAGAGTGAACTCCCTGGCTGGAGCTATCATGTTGTCAAGGATGGTGATATGATCTTCCTGACTGACCTACGGGACATCGCCGACAACACAACCACCACCACTATGCTATCGTCACTCGGCAGGTAGCACCTTCGATGCCGACCGAACCGCCTTCCGCTGATTCGAAGACAAACATCAAACTGACCCCTGCGCAGGCCACAGCAGCGATCCAAATCCGTGGGTGCTATCTCAAGGGGTTTGAGGACGTCATGATGAGATTTTACAACCTCGGGTTGAGTCGCGTGTCCACTGCGACACACCTCTATGCACTCGACTTCAGCCTATGGATGAGAGGCATCTAATTACCGCAATCTACCCATACCTCTGCCCGCTAGCTTCTTCCCCACCGATACCATCCTCCGCAGATTCGGAAAGGACAGCTCGCCCGGATGAGGAACAGGACGTCCTCGCCCACGACAACACCAACGGCCACGACGAAGCCGACGTGGACGACAGCAGCCTCTCCTTGACCTAGTTAGTCGAGGAAGCTGCCTACGCCATTGACAACAGCGCCGTTGTCAACGACTTCAGCGAAAATGTGCCCTCGCGGGAGGAGAGTCCGACTGTTCCGGGCTCCGGCTCTCCCGTGGTCGACCCGGTTTCCGGGTTGCCCACCACACCGATGCCTACGACCACCCTTTCGTTCACAGCGGAAGAAAAAGGGCACTCCAGCGAGCTCACAACAAAAGGGAGGCTCAAATGTAGGAAGGAAAGGATACACCAGCTTCAAAGGGTTCAAAGCAGGGCAAGAAGGCACCCAAGCGGATCAAGCAAAGCAACCGCCATAACCTCCATCGTTTACAGCCAAGTATACGACGTAGACTATCTCACTGGGAAGTGACGATATTGACGGACTGGGAAGCTCACCGAGCCGTGCAATAGGACATGACTCTGTGCAAGAGCCGGTCACATCCCTACTTCTGGCCATTCTAACGAGCCGGAGGCAACATCTACTATACGTTTACCTCGTCGTCGCCATAAGCCTCGCCAGGTTTCGGTGCAACCCCGCCAGCAAGTATGCCAGGCGACTGCCAGTCAAGCGACTGTGCCAGAGCCAGACTCCCCAGTTAACCAAGCGGCTACACGTAAGAGAGGTAGGGGAGCCAGCTCCCAAGCGGACTTGCCAGCCGCCAAGGTTACACGTAGTGGCCGTGTAGTGAGGCCCAGCCAGAAGGCCAGAGAAGCTCTCTAACCACCCAAAACATTAGGAGGTATGCAAAATATCATGAGACCACTCCCCATGCTTAGCAGCATGGTCATTCTGTAGCCTTTTCGTACTGTAGATGACTACCATGTTGAGAACATTTTGTGCCATACATTTCTCCATACAAGACCATGCTGTTGAACATTGCGGAAGGAGATGTCGGCCAACTCTCCTGTTATGGTTCAGGATGAGAAGTCATACTTCTGACGTTCCCTGGTCCTGGAGTCCAGTCAATAATGCCAGTGACGGTGTCACGAATGCGAGCCGTGGTTTTGACTAGAGAGCGGGTTACCGTGCTTGTCATACCTCTATACTATTTTTCACTTTTTTGCTGCCGTTCTATGAAGACTCATACTTGTTTCTTGCGTGACACAACTTCGCGGCTGTTATGTCACCAAGTTGGGGGCACTTATCAACAAGCCCTAGCCGGAGCCAGAAGGCCGGAAAGGATATAAGCAAGGAATTCTACCTTGGTGTATGGAATTATCAGAGTTAACGTCGCGGTGCTTAGCAGCATCTGTGCCTTGAACGACATGATGGCGCTTCGAAACGTACCGGAGAACAGCGTAATGGCCAGGAGGGACACTGCCGGATTCAAGGGCGAGATCCCAAGTGTTTGAAGTTCTCGTCCGCTGAATCGGAAACGCAAGACGAGCCTTGGAATATCACACATCGGATGATGAAGAACTTGATCTGCCGGGTGTCAACGAACCGCGAAAGGGGTGCCATTGTATGGCAGCAACTGCCAAGCGGCCTTTGCTTGTTTCGTAATTGCCACGCCGTGCCTTCCTGGGTCGGAGAAAATCTTATTGACGAGTTTCGACAATAGGGCAATCACTACTCACAGGGTGGGTCATTCTTTTCTACCCCTCATATCAAGGTCGCAGGTTTGATCGCTGACTTGATCTCTCACTCTTTCCTCCCTCATCCATCAGCTTGGTCACCGCGCAAAGATTTCCCCTGTGCATCCATATCTTCGATTTCTGAATCAGGACAACCTCGGTCAGCGACTTGGATACAGATCATATTCCCGTCCCAGCTTCAGTGCCTGCCATCAGCATTACCCGCAGCGATATCAGGATCGGCGACAGAGTCACCACGAAGAAGCGAGCAGCTGAATCACAGTGAAGATCAAGTGATATCACCAGCACCAGCAACAAGCATCTTCACGTTGTGAGTACAACTTCAACTCTTCAATATGCCTTTCTCCTCCTCACTATTGCCTCACCGGCTGCAACATTCGCTCGCGGTCAGCGTTGATGGTACTGGTTAAATGCCAAATCTTGTTACAACCAGTGATTAACTCTCCTGTACTCACAGGCCCTCAACAACCTGTCCATCTTCCCTGCCTTTCTGCTAGCTGCCCGATCCTCCAACGAAAGCAACCATGGCGTTTATCACCATCGCTTACCAGAGCCGCCGCGTCCTCGTCGCTAAGCCAAAGAGCCTTGCCGACCTTTTGCGCACGGCCAAGGAGATCTTCGAGCCCATCAGCGACGACGCCCATCTATCGATCGAATTCACCGGCTCAACAGGCAACAAAACCATGGTTAAGCTCCATGAGTCGAGCTACTCGATCCTCAAGGACGGTGACGCTACCTTCTTGATTGCCACCGGCAAGGAAGACAACGCGCTCCTCGATGCCGCCCTCGCTCTCTGTTCATTGCAAGACAAATGGGAGGCCAAGAAGAATCTTGAAGAGGACGCCGGCACCAAAAATGAAGACAGCTTTCAAAAGGCCCTAGAGGCCATAGACTCCGCCCTTGCGCACAGAGACCGTTTTGTCGCTCGGATTGGAAAGGAAAGGGCCGCGGAACTCGGCCTGCTACGTCCGGAGGAGAAGCAGGAGGAGAACTAAAGATGGATAGAGAGGACTTTCGTGTGGAAGAACAGGAGCCCGGATTCCGATGAACTGAGTAGCTAGGACTACTTGCTGTAGGCAGGCTCTCACTACTAGAGCTTACTACAGACAACTTCTCGTTACAAAATCTCTTGTGTGCACAAGTGTTGCACGCAGAATACTTGCCAGCTTTGTCACTGTGGGAACGTGCAAGTAGCTACGTCCCCTGATTGAAAATATATGGATCTTGATCAACTTGATTATTATTCTTCCAAGGATGATGCAATGATGGAACCTTTTATTATTTCCAATGAGAGTTATCAAACCCTATGAAGAAGCCACCTTTGCCCAGCTCGTGCTGTCTACGGCCAAGAGAAGCATGCCACTAACACTGACAACGAAACGGGGACTAAGGAACAGAACACTGAAGATCTAGTGATTGAAGCTATCCCTTACCTTGAGGTGTCTAGATAAAGCTGGACGCTGGATCGCCGCTACAGAGATGTTCAGGACTAACGGAAAGGAGACCCGTCCGTCTATGGTCCTACCACACCTGTTTATTATTGGCGTTACCATCTTCACTCGCTGCAACCGTTCCACTGAGTCATCAGATCCTTGACGACGGCTACAAGGTCTTATTATCTGACATATATAAATAGACGGAACGTACGCTGGCAAGATTGGCACCGGCATTCAAAATGCAGAGCCTTGCGCGGTCTCGAAGACGGATGCTGACCTCAACAACATATCTCACAACCGCAACCTTCTTCGGATGAAAAGGGAGCAATGACCATGGGAGCATTCACTACTCCAAGGGACATTCACTCCCTCCAAGGTGGGTCAAGGTTTAATTCTCCCCGTATCCAAGGTTACAGGCTTAATAGCTAACCCAGTGAAGGGATCATTGTCTCTCCTAGTATAATTACCTACGTCCTCCGCTACTTTCCCGCACAATTACCGCTTCCTTTGCTTCCCACCATTGCCTACCTATCCTATATGGTTGTCGAAATTGCCAACACAGATCTGCGTCCGGACACATTGCCTACCCCAAGAGTCTTCAACACCTTCAACAATATCTCTACACGCATCTGCAAGGCACTTTCTACGCCGTCCCGAAATACACTGACGAGTGTTCATTTCTTCAGCCCATCACTCAACCCGACAGGTAAAGACTCACTACAGCACTTATCTACCTAGGCGGTTGGTAACGGGCAATATCTAACGCGGTTCTCTCCAGTCATCACCTCTAACCATGGATCATCTGGATTCTCCACCGCACATCCACGGCTGGCATCGAAACAACCACCGATCTCGTGATCGATGTAGGACTCGCAGAGAGCTGCGCGCTTGTCCAGCAGTCACACGCCGACACCTGGACCTCTTTGTTGCGTTGTACGAGGACACTGTCTGGGTGAACGAGGCCGAGATCGAGCGGGAAATAGCATCGGACACCGGCAGGGACGACGATTCAACACACGACGAGCATCTGACTGCCCCCAATCCTGACGATCTATGGACAACAGAGAGGCGCAACACTACTACTCGTGAGAAGGAGATTATGGATGCAGTTCCTTCAACTTCGACTTCCACCGGAGCTGGTACCAAGACCTCAACGGAGCCCATTGTTTCACCCGAGGACGGCACGAGCGGCCATCTCACACAAGACCAGCGCCCGACCGCTCACGACGAGATCATGGCCATTATGATGAAGAGACTTGATATCAAGACTCATGAGGTTGGAACCACGCATAGCACCCCATCTACCAACACGGATACCACCCCTCCTACTTCGACTTCCGCTGGAGCCAGTACTACGACCCAACCCGCACCCGAGACGACAGGAGAGCTTGTGCAGGGGGAGTACAGGCCAGAACTGATGTCCCTGTTAGATTGGTTCCTGACGAACAAGGAGAAAATAGGGAATACAGATGTCCCTGGGGGAAGTAGCGGAGTGGTTTGCGCTAGGCGTGGCGCCACGACCCGGGAAAATATCAAGATTGATAGCACTCCATCAACTTCGAATCCTGCCGGTGCTGGTACTACGAGCCGGCCCGAGCCCGAGGCGACAGGAGAGCTTGTACGGACGGAGTATAGGCCAGAGCTGATGTCTTCGTTGGATTGGTTCTTGACGAACAAGGAGAAAATAGGGAATATAGGTGTCCCTGGTGGAAGAAGCGAAGTGGTTTTCAGACATGGAAACGTCGAGTAGCCAGCTGTCGACGGTACTGTGTCTGGAAAGTTGATGGTTGAACAGGGGCTCTGGGTGCAGCATTGGCCATTTGGCGGGAGTCGGCTTCTTGCTGGCTCAAAGGCGGCGTGGTCTCATAGTAGTAGTTGGAGGTGTCCTGGGACTGGGTTGTTGGCTTGTTGACTTGTTTGGAGGAGAGTGGTATACGGAAGCGTCGGAGTTGATGTACGATGGTTGAGCTCTATGTGTTGAGACGACGTACACATGAAATGGAAGACTGAATCTGGAAGAAACTGCATCCACGAGGTACCCTTGCATACGGTGAAATGTAGGTACATGTACAAAAAAGGTCAGCTGAAGGGACGAATAGGGAAAAAGCCGAAGACCGACTCGGGGTTATCAAGCCTGGCCGACATGCATTCATATGTCCATGCATGCAAGCTTCGAGCAGCAGCACGACGACTGTCCGGCGTGCCGGGCACATAAGTACGGTACCGTAGAGGTGGGACATCGGATCTCTTTGTGCCCTTTCCTTCACCACCTGCACATATCCCGTCGCCGAAGGCTTGAAAGGGTCTGCCCTTTGCCTCGCTGGTGGCAAGACTTCCATGCTCACTACCTGTCCTCTAGCAGACGCTGCTACCAGAGAGAGGTCCTGGTACAATTTGTTGTTGATGTGACATGTGAGTCTCTGTCGCTGCGTGCCCCTCCTCTGGACAGACACTCCTCTGTACAGACCTGATCCAAGGGACGTTTCAGTGTCCGGACGAATACTCAGTTTGTTTTCACTTTCTGCCTTTTCCCCATCCACCGTCTTCCTTGCTACCACATCTGAAGGGGTCCCCCGACAGGAGTTTGTGAACCCTGACAAAACAAAATATCGCCGAAACAGTGAGTTGCCTCCAGTTTAGCAAGGAATACCGCCAGCAGTAGGTCAGTGACAACATCAGCAGGCTTGAGCCTCAGCAAAGACACTATATAGCAGCCCCAGAAAGTCCACCTGGCATCCTGAGCATCCTTTCTGATCACGACATCAGCATTAGGGCAAACACCAACGATCGGACCTATACGAAGAAGTGACAACAGCGACGAGAATACCGTAAATCGTGAGTCAACCTCCTCACTATCCCTTCTGGGATACTTCCCGCTCTTCCGGGCATCTTCTTGCTCGCCAAATAACACGTTGCTCACCTCTCCATCTCTCCAGCTTCAAGATGGATCGCCTCTCATCATATTTGCACCGGGCCCCCCTAGACCTGGACCGTCCTTCCAACGTCCCTAGCAACCGGCAACGACCCTCTAACGCCTCAAAGAACCCGCATACATTGTAAGTTAGCCTCCTACTTGCCCCTTATATGACTGGATGTCTTGGGCTCTCCCATCTTCCTGCTCACCCCAACATGACACGTTGCTCACCTCTCTATCTTCTCTAGGATCAACCAAAAAGATGGCATCGCCTCATCCAGGGCCGCCTTGGGGGGTCTCTTGCCCCCCAACCAGCCCAAGTCGAACAGCCAGAACTCCCCACAGCAGCCCCAGCCCGCAGAGCCCACGCAGAGTCATCCCCCAGCCCCAGCCAACGGCATCCAGCAACGCCCCGTCACCTCCTGGATGGACATCCAGCAACTCCCACAGCAGTCACAGCCCCAGCCTGAACCCAAGCAAAGTCTTCCCCCTATCCCAGCCCCAGCTAAGGAGCATCTCATCATCATCTACAAAGAAAGACACGTCCTGATAGCCAAGTCCCCTACCCTCGCCGAGCTGAAGCAAGCCGCCGCCGAGATCTTCGATATCATCCTTGACCATCACAAGCACCTATACGCCTTCGTTCACCACAAGCCTGTTGCTGCCGAGCCGGCTCTGGAACTCGAGTTACACGAATCCGCTTATTCATCCTTGAGAGATAGGGAGCATGTCTTCTTTGCGCATCGGGAACGTGAGCCTGAGCGTCCGGATGGGGAGGTCGGGCGTCGTGGGGGGCAGGCGGTTGGGACGGGGCGGGATGCTTTTGGGGGTTCTTCTGGGGAACGGCAGAGATTTGTGCCGGGTCCGACGGTAGAAGATGTTGTTGATGAAGGGCGACAGGAGCGTGGTTATGGCTGTGGAAATAGCTTGAACGGTACGGGTCATCAACATGCCGCCTCTCACTCCATGTCAGGAAGACGACAACAAGTCTTTGGTGGCGGTGGCAGTAACTTGCAGCAGAACGGTGCGGTCAACCACATGCATTTTGAGTCCCAATTTCCTTCTTCTTCTTCTTCTTCTAGCCCGTGGTGGTCTACTGCCGTGGAGTTAGGCTCTCACCTGAACTGCGGCACGTGTCGTCAAAATACCGCCTCCTCCCGCTCGGGAGGACCACAGCAACATGAACAACACGAACCTTGTGCTGTTCATGGCTCTGAGGAAAGCAACGTGAACGGTATGGGTAGAGGTAACAATCCCCAGCCCGAAGTTTCTTCCTCCTCCAGATCCACCTTCATTGCCCGGCCTGTCGAGGTAAACACTTATACCTCTAGTCTCATACCCAACCAAAAGGAGTTGGAAGTCTTTCAGCGACTTTGGGCTCGAGGGGATGACCCTCGGGCACAGGTCTCCAGGGAATTGTGGCTGGTCCTGGGCTGCCAATGTGGGTATTGGAAGTGGGAGGATTATCCGTATCCTGAGGTCCTGTCGTATAAGCGCAGCTGGGAAGCATCATGGAGGTGGGGAGGGAGTGTGTGAAGAATATAAAGGGAAAAACAGCTATGGAAACGAAAAGGAACAAGCGTTTATTTAGGTACCTTACCTACCTAGGTAAAACACATGGCAGATAGATAGATACCTCTGGGTCCGGAAGAGTTTTGGATTGGTACACGGGAGAATGAGGTTTGCCTGTTGTCGAAGGTTTTGAGATGGGGGATATAGATCGTTGCCGGATAACAGGACGGCCAAAAAGCACATAGAGATGCCTCTCAGGGCTCGATAATCTGCCTATCTCTATAGAGGTAAGCATCGATGCTCCCATCACCTTAGATCTAGACAATTGCAGTTATAGTGCAATGTTCACTCTGTCGTCCGTTTGATCGTTGTACAGTGATATGCATGTCGTTCTGTGAAGTTGTGTTGTGTTGCAATCGGACCCTCCGGCGCGTCATGATCCGGACGACGTCACGGTCGCCGGGGTTGCCGTCCGAGAAAGGAAATCATTGCCGGGGGGTGCCTCGGTCCAGGCTCTGCCCCGGCAGTTGAGCTTCCCCGTGGGCGGTCCGACAAGATGAGTGGGGCGATGCCCCGTAAGTACCCGTAAGAGGCCTAGCGGGCCACTAGAACGAATCGCTGGGCGCGGAGACGGGACAGCTGATAATGTCCTCCTTGTCGCTATTGTTCACTGCGCCCCCCCAAACGCTCACCTCCATCTTCCAAACATACCTCGGCCGAACTCCGATTACAAACCTGGGGAATTTTCTTTCTGGAATTCCACAACCGATCGTCGAAGATATCTTCATCTCACATCCACCAGAAAAGAAGAAGTCATTTGGAATTCTAGAACCCCTTTTTCTTCAGCATCCCCTATTTGGCAAGTTAAGCGAGGAGGCCATCTGTGAAACCCAAAGGGAACTAGGGAAACGACCCAAGCTGAACAATCACTGGACATCTCATACGCTAAGCAACAAACACACACACCGTTACCAACCACCTGAGATATAACTTTGTTTCAACCTCACCTCTTCTTTTTCTGACAAAACACCTCCCTTCACCTCACCACATCACACCACACCACACTTCACCACTTGTCAACAAAAAAACCGCCAAAATGTTCCACCACACCCACGGCTACAAATCCCACTCCCTCCAACTGGAGCTCGCCCACCGCCCCTCCGGCCCCATCATCCCCGGACACACCTTTCGCGTCAGCGCCGTTCCGGCCCCCGTCCCCTCCGACCTCAACGAAGGCGACCTCCTCCTCGAGACTTTGTACATCTCTCTCGACCCGGCCATGCGCGGCTGGCTCGACGACGTG